>CM071568.1:915328-934658 GCA_036426205.1 Ascaphus truei | reverse complement strand
ACGGCTACAGCCACAGCGTATACTGTAGCCACAGGTACAAACTGGTAGAGCACAGTATAGCACAGGTACAGAAATGGTATAGCACGGTTACAGAACAAAGCGTACAGCACAGGTACAAGCACAGCGGGGAATATACTGTTGTTCCTGCAGATTCCCAAGAATCTCGCGGGGGGGGGGCTTTGGGGGAGATATCACAGTTTCACTTCCAGGTAATCTGACTCATGTTATGGAAGTTACAACGCTGGGACAAACAGCCAAAGGCCAACGCTCTGAATTGGAATTCCAGTAAATCTTCTACTCCCAGCCAGCATTCATCTTTTGTTCTTGCTGGGAGAACATGTGAAATGATTCTCATTGTCTATGGCTTTCATTTACTGGTCACATTAATGTAACATACATTCCTCTGCTAAATTCGGCTCCCAAATTCCCCATTAATTAAGGCTTGGGACAGAATGAATAACCCTGTTTGAGTTAGTTTATCTGGTGTCCAGCGATGCAGCACAGAAGGGGTTAAGTGTAATTGTGTGTCCCCCATATTCCATCTCACCGCCTTTTGGTTTTACTAGTTGTAATTAAACTAGCACCGTGATGTTTAATCAAGTGATATAAATACACCATTTTTGCACTGAGGCAGAAATTCTGAGTGTTATAGGGAGCTACCGAAAGCTTATTGTATGTGTTAAAACAAAAACTGCTGTTGTATGTAACCCTCTTTCTTCTAGGCATCGCCCCTGTTGCTGAGGTGGTGGCCTGTGTCCTTTATGGCTGCTCAATATGCCAAACGTGGCCAACGGTCACACAGCGGAAATAAGTACACAGGTGTGTGGACAACTGCTTTATATCATGGCTACCCAATCTCCTAAACAAGGATACCAGCACCCGCACACCAGCAATAAAGTGCTCATAGTGAAAAAGCGCTACAGTAGTTGTGCAAAAGTTATTCCTACCAAAATGATATACACATTTATATGAAGCAACGTCCGACACTTTAAACAGTAAGTCCGTGAGCTGCCTAAAAGTCAGCTGATTTTCTGGGAAACCAGAGACAGGAAATGGCTTCATGGCGCTGGACGAATAAAAACATCAATTGTATATATCCCAATGTCACGGGAGACCAGGCAGTTTCACCTTTTAGCGGGATCGCTCACTGAGCAAACAAGGTAATGAAATAAATGAAGTTTATTCGCACAAATTCGCTTACACAGAAGGAATACAGACAAAAAGACACACTTACTGGGGGTCGGGTCAAAACTAGAATTTCCTAGGTGCCAGGGACTCTAAATAAGAGGTTTACCCTGACCGGGACTTACTGTAGCCTGGAATCTCCTGGTTCCCAAATCGGGTGAAGTTCCGCACGCCTCCGCTCCCTTCTCTTCTGAGAACTTGGACTTTTCTTGACCGCGAGCTACCACCGATCCTCTGGAACCGAAATCGTCATGAAACCCAGCCGCGTCGCTACGTTCGATATTGAGAACTTGGCCCACGAAAGACGGGACATAGACTCCAGCGGGCAGACTTTTCAGGCTTGAAATCGAAGCCGGTTGCTCTGCTATCGCGCAAGAGCACCGTTGAAAAGCCCGCCGCTTAACTGCCGGAGAACTCCAATCTCATTGGCTCATACATTCTTATAGTATTTGAGTACCATTCATGAAAATCAGCAGCCAATCATCGCCATGGGACTTTTCTTACCATCAGAGCCAAGCCGGTATGAAAAGCCGGGTCAGCGGGAAATATGAATTGCCAAGGGACAAGTGCAAGCTTGCCACCTCCGTCCCTGGCTATCTCAATGCCACCCGCTGCGGTCAGGTCCACTATGTCTGGCAGAGCAAATGGCAGCCTGGATGACTGCCATTATTACCCGACCTGGGTACTGAGCACTTCCCTGACACCCACATGGCTTTCACACCTTTGGCATCTCTGGCTACTATGAACTCCGATGTCCAGCAGACTACTGTCACCTATGGGTAGCCCTGGCAGTCTGTTTGGGCATCGGTTCCGAAAGTCCCAAGGACATTACAGTACGAGATTAAAGTATGGTTTAATTACTGTCCTAAGTCTCGGGTCTGGGGAATAGAATAGGAAAGCTGCACTTTTATTCCTATCAGCCTTATTCCCCGTACACTATCTTTGCGACTTAATCTGAACTCTGAGAGTCCCCCCTCAACCTATATACGGTTGGGGTACCACACAAACCCAATACAGTTCTGGGTCACCTGGGCACTAGCTGGGGTACCCCACTTTACTAGGGACCCCTCAGCTAAAGGGACACTGTTTCATCCCTGTGCCCCATTCACCTTTCTGGCTATGCTGAAGCAGGGTACTCTATTGTGAGTCGCGCTTGCGTTTTCAAGGGGAGATATTGCCGGGACAATGTGCCTACATGTATCAGAGAATCAGGCATGGATGTGGGGTAGAAAAAGAAATATTTGTTTTCGGCGCCTTATTTTGTGCATTAAGTCCTATGTATGTGAGAAAAGTGTTATATAAACATATATTGTGACTTAATAATTAAGTGAACTGTGATCAATTAGTGAAATAAATTGTGACGTATGGACCTATAAAAAAAAATCCTCTACCAGTCAGTGCATAGTGCTAATTGAAAAGGCTCGAAAAAAACCCTTAAACCCATCTAGTCTGATGAATCCAAGTTTTCTTCAAAAGTCGGCAGGGGACGCCCAATGTTCACATCGAAGTCATGAAGTCATGAACACGCTATGAAGCTTACTGATCAACGCGTTTCGTCGGTACGACTTCTTCAGGATTCCTGAAACCACGAATTGATGTAATGTACAAAAAGTGAGTGTACATCTATATGTGTTTTAATGTCCAATTTTTGAATACATTATTGGGATATACTGCGCAATTAGTATTTCTTTTCCTTTGGGTATACAAACCACGGATGGAAGGATTTCTTTACAAAAGGGTTTCATGTGCCAAGTTCCTGACCTGCTGCTCACAATCAGAGAGAGGAGTGTCTCGTACTGCTTTATTGAAAAGGAGGAAAAGTGTGAGTGTAATTATTCAACACAACTATATTACCTGGTTGAAATCGTACACACTACAGTATGTGTCTTTATTGTTTTTTATGAATTCGATGATTTCGGGGGTACATTTTTAGGGGAATCGCAACTCCGGACCCCAACCTCCTAGACACATTCTGTCAACAATTCTGCGCCAAAATCCCCCTTGAGACTCCTCCCCTAGCAATCCCTGCTCGCTGGCACGCCCGGAAACTCCACCCAGTAATCCTGTCCGCTGGCAAGCCCGGAAATCATCCCCCAGCAATACCCGCTAGCTGCACGCCCGGAAACTCATTCCCCCAGCAATCCCTGCTCGCTGGCAGCCACTCCCCTGGCCGCTGGCAACGCCCGGAAAATCATCCCCCAGCGATCACTGCTCGCTGGCAAGCCCGGAAACTCATCCCAGAATCCTGCCGCTGGCGCCGCGGAAATCATCCCCAGCAATCCCCGCTAGCTGGCACGCCCGAGAAACTCATCCCCCAGCAATCCCTGCTCGTGGCACGCCCGGAAACTAATCCCCCAGCAATCCCTGCTCGCTGGCACGCGGAAACTCTCCCCAGCAATCCCGCCTAGCTGGCACGCCCACGGAAACTCATCCCCCAGCAATCCCTGCTCGCCTGGCACGCCCGGAAACTCATCCCCCAGCGATCACTGCTCGCTGGCACGCCCGGAAACTCCTCCCAGCAATCCCTGCTCGCTGGCACGCCCAGAAACTACCACCCGCAATCCCTGCTGCTGGCACGCCCGGAAACTCATCCCCCGCAATCCTGCTCTGTTGGCACGCCCGGAAACTCCTCCCCCAGCAATCCCTGCTCGCGGCATAGCCCCGAAAACTCATCCTGTAGCTATCCCTGCCACACTGGCACGCCAGGAAACCCCCCCCAGCAATCCCTGCTCGCTGGCACGCAGGAAACTCCTCCCCCAGCAATCCCTGCTCGCTGGCACGCCGCGAGGAAACTCCCTCTCCCAGTAATCCCTGCTCGCTGGCACGCCCGGAAACTCATCCCCAGCAATCCCTGCTCGCTGGCACGCCGGAAACTCATCCCCCAGCAATCCCCTGCTCGCTGAGCAGCCGGAGGAACTATACCCCAGCAATCCCTGCTCACTGGCACGCCCAGAAATCCTCTCCCAGCAACCCCTGCGGCTGGCACGCCCGGAAACTCATTCCCCCAGCAATCCCTGCTCGCTGGCACGCCCGGAAAACTCCCCCCAGAGCATCCTGCTCGCTGGCACGCCCGGAAAGGGAAAAACACAACAAATGCTTTTATACAGATAACACGTGGTAAAGGTTGCAATGTTACTGGGCCCAAGAGCTAACTCTCTTGGACCCTTATATACGGATATGGGGTAACCAAAAACAGCTTAACCTTTATTTCAGAGCCTGGTTACCCCCTACCCGTCACACCCAATTAATTTGTGAGTTCAAACCCAGTGCAGCTAGTTCCTGGGAATTCTGCTCTGCAGCGGGGACTTCTTCCGCAGATCATGACGATGATATCCCACATGTAAGAGAAAATAAAGTGAAAACAAAGTGCGTTATCTCAGGTGATTCATCCTCTAAATTGTGTGGATATTAGGTGTCAGGTTTACTAGACACAATTGGAGATTAGTCTAATCTAGATCAAACATTGAATGGTATTGCAGGAACAAACAGTTGAATTATAGATACCCAATAAAAAAATGATTTAATAAGAAATCATTCAAAACAACAACGTGCGGCATGGTCAAACCAGCCCGATTGAACAAATAGAATTCTTATCCGTTGCTTTCAACGTCGGTGAGTAAAATTGGAATCCCACTCACAAGAAATCGCTCGGTCATGAGCCTGGTTAGCAGAGGTCTTTGCAGTCTTTCTGTGGAGTCCTCGTCGGTTGCTTTACTCGCTGCCAACGCTTTGGGTTCCTCCTCGTCCAACGAGTGCACAGCGGGGCCTCTCCGGATTGCACAGCCGGGCCCTCCTCGGTGCAAGCGGGCCTCTCCGGATCTGCCCCACCGGGGCCTTCCGGATTGCACAGCCGGGCCTCTCCGGATTGACAGCCGGGCCCTGACTCCGGATTGCACAGCGGGGGCTGGGGCACCTCTCCGGATTGCACAGCCGGGCCTCTCCGGATTGCACAGCCGGGCCTCTCCGGATTGCACAGCCGGGCCTCTCCGGATTGCACAGCCGGGCCTCTCCGGATTGCACAGCCGGGCCTCTCCGGAGCTGGGGGATCTCAATACCACTCCTGCACAGTGTCAGTAGAGAATGGGCCACCCCAATCCTGCGTTTATTGGCCTTGTGCTTATGCCGCCACACCGTGGGAGCTCTTAGTGTATTAAAGTGTTGCAGGCATTTACATGGCTGCCGCGAATCTCTCTGCGCATGCGCAAACTTCCGCGAGTGTGCTCGCACGCAACCTAACATGGCGGCGCCCAGCAGAGGCAGCCGCCGTAGCTCTTGGCGATTGAGCTTGCCCCAGCAGCAGTCCCACGCTCACGCATCACCCCCTATGTCAACGGAGGGTAAGGGGAATACACCGTTACACCGGGGGGGGGGAGGGACATTACTGTAAAATACAATCCTGTTAAAATTCGGCTCCCAAAATTCCCCATTAATTAAGGCTTGGGACAGATGAATTAACCCTGTGAGTTCCACGTTTTATCTGGTGGTCCAGCGATTCAATGAGATGCTGACCGGTGCAGCACAGAAGGGGTTAATGTGTAATTGTGTGTCCCCCATATTCCACCTCACTGCCTTTTGGTTTTACTAGTTGTAATATAACTAGCACAGTGATTGTTTTTAAAGTGATGATATAAATACACCATGTCTGTATTGTTGCAGGCCTGTACTTCACAATGGTGCTTCGGTACAACGGTACAGAGCTCTATGCTGCTTCCGAGCGTGGATCCACTGGGCCTCTCGCCACAATGTTCTGTCTCAACTTAGGCAAACTCTCGGCCCCTCACATCAATGGGACTCGACCGTGCCCGGGTCACTCTTGATCGAGCATTCAGGCTTGTGTAGATTCGATCTCATCTTAAAGCTGCAGACCAAGCAATATCCTACAGGTGTTTTTTTTTCCAATAAATCCGTTCTGTGCTTTGAGAAAATTACTTGTAGCATTAATTTTTTTAACCAACTTGAATGACATTTTAAAGTATTATAATGTTAACAAGCGTTTTTGCGGTCTAATAGCAACACATGATTTACAAGTCCACATCCACTTTCCTCTTCTGAGAAGCAGGTTCCGAAGGTCGCAGCGGGCTGAAACTTGGACCCTATAGTGTACCACTTCCGGCATTAAGGTCTGGAAAGTTTGGACCCGCTGGACCTACCAGAACCGGGTATTTTAATATGTGTAAATATTAAAGTGTATATGGGATTTTGAATCTGCTCTGAAAATGCAGACCCCATCTGCTATGCTAATAGGGCAGGAAGAGCATCCTGAAAGAATTAGCATAGCCCTGTGATCCAAAGTGATCAAAAGTTAACTGCCCTGATTGTTTATACTAGGGCTGGGAACAAAAGGAGCTGAGTGTTTTTATGCGTGGTACTTCACACTTACAGGGGAAGCCAAAATCTACTTCAAAGAGATTTTTCTAGCCAACTCGGAGCCTAGGGTTAAGAGTAAAGGGTTGAAATGGTATATAAGTCAGAGTCTCCCTTTACTCAATCGTCTTCATGATCTTCATGTATTGTCGTGATGTCTACATCTGAACCTGAATTATGGAAGAAATGGCCCATCCTGTATCCTGATGGCTTTCTTGTCCAAACCTTTCAGTAAGTGTCTATATTTTGTCTGTTATTTGTATAATCTGTTGTGTTCACCTTTTTCAAGGAATAAATTATATTTTACCATATCTAAGCCTCGTTCAGTTCAACCCAGTTATATTTTTGGTGTATTATTATAGCCTGTTACAAAGTTACCGTCACAAATACCTATATATATCTTGAAAAATTCTTATTTACCTCTATAGTTAGCGGAAGAATGATTGCATTGGATCAATCACAACCAGCTGCATGAAAGAGAACTGCCTACTTGGAAAGTGGGGAGGAGTGAGCTTAAACCCTTGGAGGGAAGAGCCACTAACCTCCAAAACAGCTGAGACCAGCTGGACAAAGTTAATAAACACAGAGATACCCAGCAAGCTCTAGAATATAATGAGACTCATTTTGACCGACTTGCCCCTAAGTTTGAGCGGCAAATGAATATCTGTCCCTTATCACCTCCTAAACATGAAAGGTTTGGCATAATTTGATTTGTTTAATTACAGCATTTACAAATATCTATCCGGTATACTTCAGAATAGGTGTCAGGTCCATGTTTCATATCTTTTGAACGGTAGGGTTAGTCACGCGCCCTGGCACTCCGTAGAACCCTTTCCCAGAATGCTTTGAAAGTTCCTTTAAAAGTGATCGCTGGCAAAACAGATGTTCTTATCTCTAGATTATATCAGTCCTATCAGCTAAACATGATCACGGGTTTAACAGTCCATAAAAAAACAAAACATTTCTTTGTCATTTTATTTCAAACTGTAACCTTATTAACCCCTGAAGAACCAGATTGATAAAAATACTTAATATATAATGATATTATCATGACAGACCCTATTTATAGTATCTGACTATCATTTGACGCCACATTGTCATGATGATGCATCGCTGGAAGCCAAGGTATGGGAAGTTACAGAGGCCTCGCCCGGTCCCCCGGCATCTAATTGAAATGCCTTGGGGAAGAGCGCAGGACCTCTGTTACCGCCACGACCCCTCCTCCCCCCTTGGAAAATCTCACATCCCCCACTTTGCATACCCCTGCCCTAGGACCCAATATACAGTAACTTATGCTGGAACCCTATTTATAGTACTATGGGACCCTATTTATAGTACCACAGGACACTATTTATTTTACTACAGGATACTATTTATATTGCCACAGGACACTATTTATCTTACGACAAGGATACTATTTATATTGCACAGGACAGTATTTATATACTACAGGATACTATTTATATTGCCACAGGACACTATTTATATTACTACAGGATCGATTATATTTAGCCACAGGACACTATTTATATTACTACGGATATATTTATATTGCCACAGACACTAATTTATATTAACTCACATGATACTCATTATATATGCCACAGGACACTATTTATATTACTACAGGATACTATTTATATTGCCACAGGACACTATTTATAGTACCCTGGGATCCTATTTAAGGTACCGTGGGACCCTATTTATAGCACCCTGAGACCCTATTTATAGCACCCTGGTACCCTATTTACAGTATCCTTTGACCCTATTTATAAAATTAATTGATTCAATCCAAATGTATACATGCTACAATACCAAAATGTCCCTAATTAGCAGGTACTGTACCTAATTTATGTTCAGTACCTATTCCAACCAGCTGTGCCTATTGTACATATTTCTGCAGGTGTGTGAGAGCTGGGAGGTGCACCTCCTACTGGCTCCTACTGGCTGTCCTGTAGCTCAGAACCTCGAGCGATCACATAAACAGGAAGATAAGCGGCTGATTTGATAACATTATCAGTGTTATAGGTGTAAGTCATCACTAGTTCTGTTATAGATATATGTATGTAAAGCGCTATGTACATTAATGGAGCTATATAAATAAAGACATACATTACTTTACATAAATACATTGCATATAATAAGTATGGGATATGGGTTCTTCGCAGCTATCTTTTAAGCACCTGTATCTCACATTAGCAATTAACGGGACCAATGTTGAATGGTCTGTACATGCCTCGGGGTGCTAAGGCTTGGGTTAGCACCTTACACACTCTAGTTCAGGGGCGGCCAACTCCAGTCCTCAAGGGCCACCAACAGGTCAGGTTTTCAGGATATCCCAGCTTCAGCCCAGGTGGCCCAATCAGTGGCTAAGTCAACGACTGCACCACCTGTGCTAAAGCAGGGATATTCTGAAAACCTGACCTGTTGGTGCCCCTTGAGGACTGGGGTTGGCCACTCCTGCTCTAGTGGGTAAAAGCCCCAGGTTGGAGTAACGTCTAATTGGGTTATCACTACCGCAGCCTGATATACACAGACAAATAGGCTTGGGTGTGTATATTTATATATATATATTTATATATATATATATATTTATTTATTTAAATCTTCAGTAGCAGCCATTTTAAATTCCCATACAATTCAGTGTATTGGAAGAGAAATATCTCATGGGGGGTTTCCTGGTCTGTCTAGCAATAGATGTCAATCTTCGAGAGCAAGACTGGTGACGTTTTGCAAAAGATTCCAATGAAATAAAACAGGGCTGGCAGTGAGTGAGATGCCCGTGAGATGCCACGGAGGTTTACGAGACAGTGATGCTAGATATTCCTGAGAGTGACTCCATATCAGTGAGACTCACAGATAATCCGTGTGAGTGGTACCGTCCGGCTCAGGGAACCTGGTCTCCAGCTTTGAAGCTATTTTAAGCTTGGGTGTATATTTCGGTGAAAGCGACAAGCCGTGACACCCGCTCGGATTTGGGAGGAGGATGTCTGTGTAACGTGTCTCTTTCTTGTCTCATTGTCTCTAATGCTCAATTATCTCGGGATGAAGCTTTGTTACAGCGCACATCCCATATCAAAACAAGAAGTCAGAATGGTTCGGGGAAGGCTCGGACTGGCATGGGGACAAATACGGCAACGTGTAAACAGCCCGTGCAATCTGATGGCTGTCACCCCACGGGCAAAGGTCATTCTAATGAATTCTGCCACACCTGGAGGGTACTGCTAGCAATACAAGGGACACCCACCCAGTGCAGATGGGGAATGGAGGGCGGTATGAAGTGAGGTACATACAGTACTAAGGAAGGGGTGGGTCAGACCTCAATGGCCACCAACAGGTCAGGTTTTCAGGATACCCCTTCTTCAGCACACGTGGCTCAATCTAAGCCACTGATTGAGCCACCTGTGCTGAAGCAGTGATATCCTGAAAACCTGACCTGTTGGTGGCCCTTGAGGACAAGAGTTGGCCCCTCCTGTGGCTTCGACTAAGCCACTGATTGAGCCACCTGTGCTGAAGCAGGGATATCCTGAAAACCTGACCTGTTGGTCGCCCTAGATGACTGGAGTTGCCTCCCCCCCCCCCCCCCCCATGCTTAGGGGACCTTCGCTGCTCCTGTCCACAAACACAACATGGACAGGGGGGACATCAATGGACAGACACAATTCCAAAGACCTGAATATTGTCTGCACCTCCCCAGTACGTTTCCGCTGTGGCGGTAAGTTTGCTGCTCAACTGTTTTCACTTCACCTCAGACGCTCTGAGAAAAACCAGAGTTGCAGCAAAGGTGGCAACTGAAGGGCATCCAAAGGGTGCCAACCGTTTTCTGCCATACGGCTGCTGGCACAGCTGCAACTCTGTAATTGGTCTTGGGAAAAATAATTCAGTTGTATATTTAAGCATTCCCATCTTCACACATTAAAGTACCTGCTCTCACAGCTCTACCTCCGCTCACTCCTACTTACTGCTTCCCAACTCCCTCACACATTACCTGCTCTCACAGCTCTACCTCTGCATAATCCCACTTACTGCTTCCCAACTCCCTCACACATTACCTACTCTCACAGCTCTACCTCCGCACACTCCCACTTACTGCTTCCCAACTCCCTCACACATTACCTACTCTCACAGCTCTACCTCCGCACACTCCCACTTACTGTTTCCCCAACACCAACTCCCTCACACATTACCTGCTCTCACAGCTCTACCTCCGCACACACCAACTTACTGCTTCCCCAACGCCCTCACACATTACCTGCTCTCACAGCTCTACCTCCGCACACTCCCACTTACTGCTTCCCCAACTCCCTCACACATTACCTGCTCTCACAGCTCTACCTCCGCACACTCCCACTTACTGTTTCCCCAACACCAACTCCCTCACACATTACCTGCTCTCACAGCTCTACCTCCGCACACTCCCACTTACTGCTTCCCAACTCCCTCACACATTACCTACTCTCACAGCTCTACCTCCGCACACTCCACTTACTGTTTCCTCAACTCCCTCACACATTACCTGCTCACACAACTCTACCTCCGCACACTCCCACTTACTGCTTCCCCAATACCAATTCCCTCACACATTACCTGCTCTCACACACATCGCTACCTCCGCAAACTCCCCTTACTGCTTCCCCAACTCCACTCCCTCCACATACCTGCTCACCAGCTCTACCTTCCGCACACTCCCACTTACTGCTTCCCCAACGCCAACTCCCTCACATTACCTGCTCTCAACAGCTACCTCCGCCCATCCCACTTACTGCTTCCCAACGCCACTCCCTCACACATTCCTGCTCTCACAGCTCTACCTCCGCCCAATCCCACTTACTGCTTCCCCAACACAACTCCCTCACACATTACCTGCTCTCACAGCTCTACCTCCGCACACTCCCCTTACTGCTTCCCCAACGCCAACTCCCTCACACTTACTCTCTCACAGCTCTACCTCCGTCCCACTCCCACTTACTGCTTCCCAAACGCCAACTCCCTCACCACATTACCTGTTCTCACAGCTCTACCTCCGCACACTCCCACTTACTGCTTCCCCAACACAACTCCCCACACATTCCCTGCTCTCACAGCTCTACCTCCCGCACACTCCACTTACTGTTTCCTCAACTCCTCACTCTACACATTACCTGCTCACACAGCTCTAGCTCTACCTCCGCACACTCCCACTTACTGCTTCCCCCCAATACCATTCCTCACACTGACCTGCTCTCACAGCTCTCCCTCCGCAAACTCCCACTTACTACTGCTTCCCAAACAACCCAACTAGCCCTCACACATTACCTGCTCTCACAGCTCTACCACTCCGCTACATCCCACTTACTGCTTCCCCAACGCCAACTCCCTACAACATTACCTGCTCTCACAGCTCTACCTACCGCCCCAATCCCACTTACTTGCTTCCCCAACTCCACTCCTCACACAATTACCTGCTCTCACAGCTCTACCTCCGCACACTCCCAATTACTGCTTCCCCAACGCCAACTCCCTCACACATTACCTGCTCTCACAGCTCTACCTCCACACACTCCCACTTACTGCTCCCCCCACACCAACTCCCTCACACATTACCTGCACTCACTGCTCTACCTCCACGCACTCACTGCTCTACCTCCGCACACTCCCATGTACTGCTTCCCCAACGCCAACTCCCTCACACATTACCTGCTCTCACAGCTCTACCTCCGCACACTCCCATGTACTGCTTCCCCAACGCCAACTCCCTCACACATTACCTGCACTCACTGCTCTACCTCCGCACACTCCCACTTACTGCTTCCCCAACACCAACTCCCTCACACATTACCTGCACTCACTGCTCTACCTCCCCACACTCCCACTTACTCAAAAAACCCGGGAGGGGCTTATTCAGCACTACTTCAAGGAGCCTCCCATTGACTTGAATAGGATTCTCTATGCAGTATTACCGAACTGGCAGCTATAAAGCCCTACAGTATATGTCTAAAGCAGATTCTGGTTCCCTACAATCCCAGTCACTCACTCCCATCCGAAGGTCTTTTAACAATTCCCAAAATCTATTTGACACCCCTGGAGCCCAAGCTGTTCCTACTCTCTGGAGCTCTCAGCCTTGTATGGTCCAAGACGCCCCCTCTGGTAATCTTTAAAAACAGATTCAAGACTTGTCTGGTAACCCAGGTGTCACATACAGCACACCTGTGAGCACGTGACCTGTATATGCGACAAGGGTTAATACACACAGCTATGTAGCTGATTCACTTTTCTCCATGCAAGGACCCTCAAATGAATAATATCTACCCTCTATCCGTCCCAGTATACCATCTGTTGTGAACGGCACACGTGAGCACGTGATATATACTCTATGCAACCAGGGTTAATACACACGGCTAAACTAGCTGCCTCACCTTTCTCCTACTTGAAATTAGTTCACATTTACCCATATTCCGTTACAATATATAAATGTATCCGCTTCCATCACCCAAGGAATTATTAAAAGATGTACGTACAGAGTCTCTGGTCTCTGTTTATCAAAAAAACTATGCACGTAATACACACAAATCTGTTGTAGCAAAATGTGTCCGAAAATGTATATTACTCTCTGCAAACTGTTCAATCAGAGCCTCAAAGCATTACTTATTAAAGTTAAACTTTAATATACAAAAATACAGAGGTTAGGTTACAGAAAAAGATTATTACAATAACATACTGTTATAATAAATGCAGACTGTTTCAGGGATAAACCAAGAATTCCTATTTGTTACCACTAAACATGTATGATGTTTCTTCCTCACAAAGGTGATGAGCTGAACAGCCTTAGACTTTGCGTACAGTATCTTGTTGCCGTCAGACACTCCCTTGGTTGAAATCTAACTCATATTGAAAAAGTAGGGCTTTATATTTTAAATGCCCTTCATTGAGAACAATATAAGCCCACCCTTTTCATCCATCATAAATTACAGTTTTACAACTGGAAAAAAAAAACCTGTCCTTTTGACGTTTAAAGTTTGCTGAATATAGAAACATGCTCCTAACTTTATTTTTATAATACTTGGAATAACGTGAATCATATCAATCAGTTTGAGCGAGTTTGCCTAATGTAACAAGACTAATTGTGACCGGCTTGCTCCTAAGTTTGAGCGAGAAACTGATACAGTATCTGTTCTTGGCACCTCCTAAACATGAACTGTTTGGAATGATTTGATTCGTGTAATCGCAACTGTTACAAATATCTATTTCTTATTCTTGTGAATAGGTGTGAGCCCCACGGTATGTTCATATTTTATAAATGTACTCGCTTTGGAATGCCTGTCACGGTAACTTATGACAGGTTGTAATTTACACCAAATATATATAACTGGGTTGAACTGGTACGAGACTTAGATATGATCAAATATAATTTATTCCTTGATAAAGGTGAACACACAAGATATACAAATAACAGACAAAATATGGACACTTACTTAAGATGGAAATGATGAAACAGTCATATCTGGACTGGCAGTTCATACAGCAATCTTCATAATCATCAAGACACGAAAGACAATAGCCATAGGTTGAGCCTGGTTCTTATACAATTATTTCCCATTGAACACAACCTAAACCCAGCCCCTCTCATAAATCTGTGGTGAGGTTGACAGTTTTCCTCAGAGTAAAACTCCTCCCACCCAAGGACGTTTAAAAACTGCTTTTCCTATCTAAATAACTTCATAACTTCCGTTCAGTAATACTTACTGGCACGCGAGACATATTAATACATTCCGGCACGCATGACGCTCCCAATAAGACTAAATATTACCGTGTAATACTAAAATTAAGAGAGATATTAATATCTGTCGCTTAGGACCTGCTACACATCAGGTGTTTGTATTCCGTATGTGCGAATCAGTCCCACGAATACACATATGTAGCTTTTAGCACATTCAGCCGAGGACATCTCATAATATTCTTATATTTAATACGGTCACTCATTCTGATATCTCCTTGCGTAACCGCACCCCTGGCCCCCATCAATACATCCTTTGAAGCAGGGACCCCTGTGTAGTGAACATTGGTCACCTGGTGTTAGATTTCACACCCAATGCCCCAGACCTCCTGTCCTAGCTGTCTCCCAGCAATATATGTTAACATACACCAAACCCCCTCTGTACCTTTTCACACCCAAACTTCAATCAAGCCTTTTGAAGCCCAGATTTTTCTGAAAAGACACACCACATTTGTATTTTCTTAAACTGTAGCTCATTAACCCCTTAAGCCCCAGTGTGTGTTTGGTGCAGACACTGGCCCAGAAACAATACATTTATACAGGGGGAATAAACATTTGGATATTGAAGCAAGGCAAAACACATTACTGGACCTCAGTCCAGTTAACCCCTTGCTTCCCTAATGAGAGTAGAGGGTGGCCAAATGGGGGTGTAACCCCTTTAATCCCGGGCCAAATCCTCTCTATCGTCACAATGCCTTCTTAGCCCCGATCCCCCAATACTCTGCAGAATCCCACACAGAGAATACATGTCAGGGTACAGGTAAAAGGGTCCTGTTTATTCTAGTGTCAGGGAAGCCATATCTCTATCCCAACACTTGGCAACCCAGGTGTCGAGATAACATCAGTCCTATAAACCACAGGCCTGGCCGGGAGATTAACCGCCCATATAAACAATTTGTAACCAATGTTAACCCCTTGTGTGCCAGATTCAATAATACTGCATCGTGTCTGCCCTGTTCTTTACACCAGGCATTGTATGTATCGCCAGCAGTCCTGCATGTAATACAGAACCGCGTCGTTCTGTACTTTGTAATGTTTACATATCTTTCCTGTTTACTTTCTTTTCTATTTGCAAATGTTTTACTTTTTTTTTTTATCATTGTGACATGCTCGGAGTGCTAGCGGGAGAACACTGCTGTACCGCATAAAGGTGTTATTATTATTATTATACTGGGGAATGATACCCGGTTACTCTCGATCATACTCTGTGGCACGCTAATTGATGAGCCTGTATAGTATTTATCTATATATCTCAGTATTTCACATGTCTTTAGTATATTGTCGTGGAAACACTTTCTCATGATTTGGGGCCAGTAAACAGTAAAAGTATTTCAGACAGGTTCACCCACCAGCTTTTAACCCCCCCCCCGGGGGTAATCTCTGTTAACCTCTCCATCACATTGACCTCTTAACCTCTCCATCACATTCCATTCTTCTCTGCTGGGGGAGACATTGCATGTAGGTGCCAGGTGGGGGGCGGTGTGAGACTCCCTGAGGCTGCAGTGACACAGTAGGTGCCAGGTGGGGGGCGGCGTGAGACTCCCTGAGGCTGCAGTGACACAGTAGGTGCCAGGCGGGGGGAGGTGTGACACCCCCTGAGGCTGCAGTGATACAGTAGGTGCCAGGCAGGGAGGGGGTGTGAGACCCCCTGAGGCTGCAGTGACACAGTAGGTGCCAGGTGGGGGGGGTGTGAGACCCCCTGAGGCTGCAGTGATACAGTAGGTGCCAGGTGGGGGGGGGAGGTGCGAGACCCCCTGAGGCTGCAGTGACACAGTATCATGGCATTGGTATGTTTCATTCGGAATCGGACATTTGGTCATTGCCATCTTGCCATGACCACGTCACCGCCCCCGAGTGACCCTTCGCTGCTGCCGCTCTGCCGCTAAACACTCGCCAATAAGGTAACTGAACTTAAGGGGTTTTATCGGTTAGGGTACTGGTTGAAGGATAGAGGTTTTAGGGTAAGGGGTTAGGTTTTTAGGGTATGGGATTAGGGTAAGGGTTTAGGGTAAGGGGATTAGTATAAGGGGTTTAGGGTAAGGGGTTTAGAGTGAGGGGTTTATGATAAGGGGATTAGTATAAGGGGTTTAGGGTATGGATTTAGGGTAAGGGGTTTAGGATAAGGGTTTAGAGTAAGGGGTTTAGGGTAAGGGGATTAGTATAAGGGGTTTAGGGTAAGGGGTTTAGAGTGAGGGGTTTAGAATAAGGGGTTTAGAGTAAGGGGATTAGTATTAGGGGTTTAGATTAAGGGGTTTAGGGTAAGGGGATTAGTATTAGGAGTTTAGGGTAAGGGGATTAGTATTAGGGGTTTAGAGTAAGGGGTTTAGGGTAGGGGGATTAGTATTAAGGGTTTCGGGTAAGGAGTTTAGGGTAAGGGGATTAGTATTAGGGGTTTAGGGTGGGGAACTAGGATAAGGGGTTAAGGTTTTTAAGGTAGGGGTTAGTGTTGGTATTAGGGTTTAAGATTAGGGTTTTTTAGGGGTTTACCGTGGCGGCAAACGGCGAGATGTCCCTGCGGCCAGGTGAGTGGCAGTTAAACGCCGGCGGTGACTGATCGCGGCACGATGGCCACAACCAAATGTCCTAGAGCGTGTTTACTTGGACGAGAAACCGAAGACGGGGACAGCGCAGTAACAATGACAGCGCCCACGGGTGACATCGGGTAAATGATCGCTGGAAGTGGGCGGGTGGTATATAAACCAATACATGTGTGCAGGGCCGCTGGCAGGGGGGCGAGCCGGGGCAAAGGGTCCCGGGCCCGGGGGCCGTGGGGGGCCTGCCGGTTCTGGGAGTTGGGCCCGGCAGGCCCCCTGCAGCCCGTCGGCCCTGGCTCCCGGCTCTCCCCAGATGCGGTGCCTTGCTTCTTCCCACGCCGTCCTCTCTCTCCCGGCGGTGCGCACCGGAAGCTGGGCCTGACTTCCCAGCTTCCAGCGCACACCGGCGGGAGAGTGCGGACGGCGTGGGAAGAAGCAAGGCACCGCATCTGGGGAGAGCCGGAGCCCCAGCGGTGGCGACTAGAGGTAAGTGGTAATTGTATTGTGGTGTGTGTGGGGGTCTTGTATTTGAAGGGTGGTAGGTTGGGGGTAATTGTATTGGGGGCATTGTGGAGGTAATTGTATTGGGGGTGGGGGTAATTATATTGGGGTGGTGGGGGTATTTGTTTTGGGGGTGGTGTGGTGGGGGTAATTGTATTGGAGGGTTGCAAGGGGAGTAATTGTACTTTGGGGGTTGCTGTCTGTATCTGGGGGGGTGTTGTGGTGTCTGTATTGGGAGGAGGTATTGTGGAGGGGTAATTATTGTGTGCAGGGGGTTATATGGGTATTGGGGGAAATTGTGTGTGTGTGTGTGTGTGTGTGTGGCCAGGGGAGGGGATTAAGGGAGAGGGGTAATTGAGTGATAGTGGAGGGGGGAGCGTGAGTGGAAAGAGGGAAGACAGTGAGTGAGGAAGAGAGGAGGGGAGAGAAATATAGGTGTGAAAGGGTAGGGCTCGCAAGGCTGCCGACACGGTGGAGAGTGGGCGCGTGCCACCGACACAGGTTGTGGGTGCTGCCGGCACGGGTGGATGGTACGGCGCCGACACGGGGGGGAGGGGGTGAAACTCGAGTTCTGGGCCCTGGGAAATCTATCTGCGGTCCTGCATATGTCCCCCTCCCACTACAGCAAGCCCCTACCACCCGCTAAGTCTGTCCCCCTCCCACCACAGCAAGCCCCTACCGCCCGCTAAGTCTGTCCCCCTCCCACCACAGCAAAAACAAACAATCACATCCACATCAATAACAAGCGAGAAATGCCCCCCCAAATATTGGCATAATAATATATTAATCTGTACCTCTTTAGGGTACAGATTAATACCCCGCACACACCTTCTCTCTGCCCCTGTCCTATTCTATCTGCAGTACTGTTCCATTATAAGCCATTTGGAAAGTTCCTCCCACCTTCATAAGTGCATCTGGATGTGTGAAATAAATGATGTCTTCTAAGGCTTCATTCAGGCCTTGTACCTGTCCTTGTGGCTGCGTAATGCTAAAGACCCCAACAGTAGGATAAATGAACGAAATGAATAACCAGATACTTGGGGGGGGGACCCCTAAACATAAACTTGATAGAAGACAGGTACTGGGTCGCAGTCCCGGATGGTAAGCTCACTAATAAGTGACGCGGTTGTTAACAATAACACCAGGAAGATTGAGCATAATAACACCCTATAACGTACCAATTGTCTAAATAAAGTCCTGAACAGGAGAACATGTAGCAAGCGACTGACTCACTCTGAGTGCTGCACAGTCCATGCGATCCAAAGGCGAGGGGTCCCCAGGTGTGCTTCCGTCCAAAGGTGAGGGGTCCCCAGGTGTGCTTCCGTCCAAAGGTGAGGGGTCCCTGTGCTCCGTTGCAAGGGGTTAAGGCTAGTGGAGAAGGAAAAACTGGAAGAGCACATCTGTAGGTCTCAAAACAAGTAGAAAGAAGGGTGCGGATCCCATAAAAAGATTATTCTATTGTCATGGAAAACATGGCAAGGAAGCCCTCCTGTACCAAGGTAGGGCTCTACCTATTCCCTGTTTTTTCCATGACACCAATAAATAATCTTTTTATGGGATCCGCACCCTTCTTTCTACTTTTTGAACCTCACAGATGTGCTCTTCCAGGTTTTCTCCTTCTCCTCTCCGCCCTGCAGGCCTCGTACCTGGGACAGGTATGCTTTATGTAAACAGGGATTCAGCAGGTTTGAGAAATGGGTCTGGAAAATCAGGTTTGGCTGGAACGAGGGGATTTAAGCCCCTTCCGTGCTGAATTAACCAACGGTGCGTGGGAGCGATGTTTAGAGCATCGGGTGAGGAAGGGAATGTCTCAGAGTTTACCGGCTAAATGGCTTGGCATCAAGCGGCAAAAATTGCAATGTTGTCATTGTACTGTACGTACTGTACACAGATACTTAGCAGGGGAGGATTTACACTGCAGTGTTGTGAGTCAGGGTGTGTGTTGATGTTGTGTGATGTATCGCAGTGTGTGACGCAGTATTGTGAGTTAGGG
>CM071568.1:814824-915238 GCA_036426205.1 Ascaphus truei | reverse complement strand
GTGTGTGTTGGTGTTGTGTGATGTATTGCAGTCTGTGGAGCTGTATTGTGTGTTAGGGTGTGTGTTGATGTTGTGTTATGTATGGCAGTGTGTGATGCAATATTGTGGGTCAGGGCGAGTGTTGTTATGTATCAAAGTATGTGACGCAGTATTGTGGGTCGTGGTGTGTGCTGGTGTTGTGTTGTGATGCAGTATTGTGGGTCAGGGTATGTGTTGGTGTTGTGTGATGTATTGAAGTCTGTGAAGCAATATTGTGAGTCAGGGTGTGTGTTGGTGTTGTGTTATGTATGACAGTGTGTGATGCAATATTGTGGGTCAGGGTGAGTATTGTTATGTATCAAAGTATGTGACGCAGTATTGTGGGTTATGGTGTGTGCTGGTGTTGTGTTGTGAGGCTGTATTGTGGGTCGTGGTGTGTGCTGGTGTTGTGTTGTGAGGCTGTATTGTGGGTCGTGGTGTGTGCTGCTGTTGTGTTGTGACGCAGTATTGTGGGTCGTGTTGTGTTATGATGCTGTATTGAGGTCTGGATAAAAGATGGAAAATGTTGCAAAAATGCAAGAGAAATCTCTAATAAGTTTGTATTATTAATGTGTTGTGTTAATAAATTACTCCGTGTGATTCCGGATTCACTGAAGTGACTTATAAAGGGGGTTCACTAACACAACCAAGGTCTTCTGGCCCCCGGACTACATTTTGGGGGTTATTCAATAAACGGCAATAGGTCTGCCTAGGGCACTATCCCAGGCCCCGTTCATGGCAAACCCTATCACAGTTTCATAATCCCACTTTAAAAACCCCGGGACCAACTGAATAATTCCTTTGTGCTAAAACCCCAGACTGTCTGAATACACTTAGGCCGAGGCCATAGCGCCTTCGCCCGGGCGGAGGCGTGCGCGGCCGTGGCATCACCCGCGTGAAGCGGGTTTGTTTTTCGGCCATGGTACGCGTGCCGTCCGTGTGCGTGTCTAGGGGCGTGCCAGTGACCTCACGGAGCTGGTCCGCCCTCATTGGGCGAACAGCTCACGTGACCGGCCTGTCGCGCTAAGAAATCAGTTTGAACTGATTTTCTTGTGCGGTGCACGCCCCCTCTCGCTTCCGCGTGCACGCGCACACATGCCGCATGGACGCGAACACTGCCTTAAGGCAGTCGGTTCGCTCAGCGTCCACACGGTCTGCGGCACCATGGCCCCAGCCTTAGAGATACTCTATCAGTGTCTAGCTGCTGCATAAGGCTGCGGTCCCAGTCACTGCTACAGCTCACGGCTCGGCGTGCGCTGTGCGTGTAAGCACCGCCCCTCAATGGGGAAGGGCCCAGTACGCACCTTCACGCTGAAGGTGCAGCTGCGCCGTACTGCGCGCGTGTCACAGGCATGACTGGGACTGCAGCCTAACTCTGACAAAATAACTGCAGCAAATGTATCAACAAACCATCTTTCCCATTGAGACAAAAGAGGTTTCCTCCGTTGATAAATCCGGTGCAGTAAAACCCCTTTAGGCGAAGCTGAAAGGTTGCCCTGACTTCCAGACCTGATGTCACTGTTATTGTTTCTATATGTTACGTGTTGGCCTTGGCACGCCATGAAACGATACCAGTAGCATGACAATTAGCCTGTGTTAGCATTGCGTGTGGGTAAACAGAAGACCTGGTAGACAAGGGGAAAGGAGCAGTAGTATTTAGGGTGGGGCAGTGCCAAGACTAAACACAGGCAGCGGCTCACCTGCCAATATCTCAGTACGGGCGCCTCTTACTGCACCAGCAAAGATCTCTGCTGAATTCAGTTCTGGTCTTTATACGGGGGTTCCAGCTTGTGGGGAGCTGTGCAGGATGCAGCTCAAACCCTGACATTACCCTCTGATGTTCACTCTCACTTTGGTAATCCAAGAATTGTTACTTGCATTAAAGGGGATTGCAGGTAAGGACCACTTTGTCCATCTTGTCTGCCTGTATTTCCCACGTACTGTAATAACAAAGACATTACAAGACCTGCATTCCCCTTCTCTAACCCCGAGGGGATACCATGTGCGAAGCACTTTTTACATCCATTGCTGCTTTTGCGCCCCAGAAACTCCCCTCTTACCGGTGAATCCAGGTTTCCACCAACCTCTTATTGAGGCCAAAGTTTCTTTATTGAGGACCACGTTTATCTGACCTTTTCTTAGCCCATCTGTCCTTCAGCTTCAAACATTCAAAACCAAAGCCCCAAGCACCCCACCACTTGGGGGAATGTGGCAAAAATTAGTCAGTTGGTTGCAAATCTTCCTCCTGTCCTTCACTACAGTGAAAATTCCAATATTTCCTGGTCATTTTCCCCTTTACACATTCTTGTTGTTTGAGACCTAACAGAAATAAACAGATGCAATCACTTCAAAGACAGGTGCCCTAGTCACTAAGCCCCTATACTCCTATACCGCCTACACCCACTATACCACTCCGAGATTCTCTCTGTTGGCATGGAATCCTGCTTCACTGGTGAGAGTTGGCACCAAGCCTGTGTGTATTGTGGGCTTGCAGCATTAGTAAATATTATCTGTAGTGCAGAGCAGCTGGCATCCAGCCAGATCTTTGCGTTCAGTATCTGGGATTGAACCCACTACTGTTTTTATAGAGGCCCTAAGACTTATGAGATAGGGTTAGAAACGTTTGTTATTTAGTCGGATTGCAGATGCGTTACATCGCTTTGGGGTGTCGTTATCAGTTACTATCCAAACAAGCAGCAACATAAGGAATTTCGAGGGTTGTTCTTCCAGCCGCTGTATGGAGGCACACTCCCACTTAGCTACATACATTAGAAATAATATCTCACTCATGGAAAGCCTTCCTTATTAGCTCAACATGTATGTTTCATCATTCAATACGTGCTTTCCAAAACTGTGAGTCCTTAACGCAGTCTCACTCACTGCTCCCGTATGCTCCGGTTCAGTACTTACTGTAACTGCAGTCTTCTCCTTCATATGCATGGGGCTAAATCCTCCCTAGGAACAAGGTGGTTTCACAGCACGTCCAGTAAGAGCCTCCAGCTTCACCGGAGACCCACTGATTGAAATCAGCACTTTCACATTTTAACATTTTTTGCTGCAGAGCCCCCAAACTTCCCTTGGTTTGGGTCCTCGTAGGTTGATGTCTTAGGCTTTGTCCATAGTAGGACGCACTAGCTTCCGCACTCCTCCTCCCCGGCGTCGTGCTTCCAAAACAAACTTGTTTGTATTGCGAATCGCCGCTCTCCCTGTAGCGCTCGTGCACTATGCACTGCTACATTGCCGTCCTAGTATTTGTTTCGGTGCAAGCTACGTAGCTCATTCCGTAGCCTGTACTATGGACGAAGCCTTAGTAACATCCCTGCTTCAGCACAGGTGGGTCAGTCATTATGACTGTGCCACTCATCGAGCCACCTGTGCTGAAGCAGGGATATCCTGAAACATTGACCTGTTGGTGTCCCTTGAAGACTGGAGTTGACCGTCCCCTAGATTGGGACCTCCCAATTGTCCTGTGACAGAAATGCTACATTCCACAGGGACCCGAAAATTACACAACAAGACACGCACGATGGGAAGCTTGAGTCTGGCTTATACATACAACTCGAGCTCCCTTACTGGCTGCGCTGTATGTTTAAGCAAACAATGCAGAATCACTGCACTGCCGCCCGCTTTCCTGCATCAATCACTGTCACCCGTCCATGGCACGTCAACGTTACCGGTTTGGATTTCAATACTCGCGTCTAGCTGCCGCAAGTTTATTTTCTTTACATAAATGCGGGACAATCTCAATATTCCCCCAGCATTTTTTGTTGTTGTGATATTCGGCAAACTATTTGCGCTAAACCAATATTTTTTTTTTATTCTGCAGTGATTTTAAAAAGTAAGGTCTGTCACGCTGAGAGATATTGGGATAGTTTAGTTTGTTTACGACTCTCCGACATGTTCCGCCGCACGGGACGACGGAGAGGCGGAGACATTAACTGCGGGATGATAACATTATTATACAGTGGTTCCGTACATACGGGCTCTGATTCAAGGAGCTTACAATCTAAAAGGACACATAAGGTACAGTGCAGGGGAGAGGTTGGTGTATAACTGTTGGCCTCATGCCATGAAGCTACAGCAGCATAGTTACATAGTTACATATTCACATAGTTACATAGTAGATGAGGTTGAAACAAGACATGCGTCCATCAAATCCAACCTATGCTAAGTTTAGACAGCAGATACTTTATCCTATATCCGTACTGACAGTATATTGATACAGAGGAAGGCAAACAAAAATCTCCAGTGACACATCATCCAATGAAATTCCTTCCTGACTCCAAGAATTGGCAATCAGATTACTCCCTGGATCAACATCCTTCCCATGTATACTTATTTGGTTTATGTCTGTATACCTTTCCTTTCTAGAAAGATGTCCAACCTTTTTTTGAACAAATCTATTGTATCTGCCATCACAGTCTCCATGGGTAATGAATTCCACATTGTAACTGCCCTTATAATATTAATATGTAAAGAACCCTTTCCTTTGTTGCTGGTGAACCTTAAGGGATGGCCCCAAGTCCTTAGTACTGCCCGTGGGATGAATAGTTCATTTGAAAGCTCCTTGTACTGTCCCGAAATATATTTGTATATAGTTATCATATCCCCTCTTAGACGCCTCTTTTCTAATGTAAATAAATCTAATTTAGCTAGCCTCTCCTCGGAAGTTAGATTGCCCATCCCCTTTATTAATTTGGTGGCTCTTCTCTGCACTTTCTCTAGTTCCATAATGTCTTTTCTTAGGATTGGTGCCCAAAATTGTACTCCATATTCAAGGTGTGGTCTTACTAATGGCAGTATGAATGTGTGAAGGCTGGAGAGAGTTCTGAAGGCTGGAGAGAGTGCTGAAGGCAGTATGAATGCGTGAAGGCCGCGAGAGGCTGAAGGGCAGTATGAATGTGTGAAAGGCTGGGAGAGTCGAAGGCTGGACGCATTATGAATATTCTGAAGGCTGGAGAGAGGCGAGGTGAGGCAGATGTATGAATGCGTGAAGATCTGAGAGAGTGCTGAAGGGCAGTATGAACGTGAATTTGACGGCCTGGAGAGAGGGTGAGGCAGTATGAATTGCTGAGCTGGAGAGGAGGTGCTGAAGCCGTATGAATGCGTGAAGGCGTAGAGTGTGAGAGCTATGAAGTGAAGGCGAGAGATTGCTGAAGGCGTTAGATGAATGGTGTGAAAGTGCTTGGAAGAGTTGCTGAAGGCAGTATGGACGTGTGAAGGAGGCATGGAAGCGTAGGATGTGTGGCTTGAGAATTTCTTGAGGCAGTATCTAATGCGGTGAAGGCTGAGAGAGTTGAAGGCAGTATGAATGATGTGAAAAGGCTGGGAGAGAGTGCTGTAAGTCTGTATGAATGCAGTGAAGGCTGAGGAGAGAGTGCTGAAGACAGTATGAATGCGTGGCCGCTGGAGATAGTGCTGCGAGGCAGTATGAATGCGTGAAGCTGTTAAGAGAGTGCTGAAGGCAGTATGATGCGTGAAGGCTGGAGAGAGTGCTGAGGAGTTTGAATGCGTGAAGGCTGGAGAGAGTGCTGAAGGCAGTATGAATGTGTGAAGGCTGGAGAGAGTGCTGAAGGCTGGAGAGAGTGCTGAAGGCAGTATGAATGTGTGAAGGCTGGAGAGAGTGCTGAAGGCAGTATGAATGCGTGAAGGCTTGAGAGAGTGCTGAAGGGCAATATGAAGCTGAAGGTGGAGAGGAGTGCGGAAGGCATATATGAATGTGTAAAGGCTGGAGAGGAGTGCTGAAGGCAGTATGACTGCGTAGAAGGATGGTGGAGAGGAGTGCTGAAGGCCGTATGAATGCTGAAGGCTGGAGAGAGTGCTGAAGGCAGGTTATGAATGCGTGAAGGCTGGAGAGAGTGCTGAAGGCTGGAGAGTAGGGAGCTGAGGCAGATCAGTTGTGTGAAGGCTGGAGAGAGTGCTCAAGGCAGTATGAATGCAGTGAAGGTGGAGAGAGTGCTGAAGGCTAGTATGAATGTGTGAAAGCTGTGAGAGAGTGTGAAGCGTATGAATGCATGAAGGCTGCAGAGAGGCAGAGTGCTGAGGCAGTATGAATGTGTGAAGGCTGGGAGAGAGTCTGAAGGCAGATGAATTGTTGTGAGAGATGGAGAGAGTGCATGAGGCTGTATGAATGGTGTGAAGGCTGGATGAGAGTGTGAAGGCTGTCATATGAATGTGTGAAGGCTGGAGAGAGTGCTGAAGGCAGTATGAATACGTGAAGGCTGGAGAGAGTGCTGAAGGCTGTATGAATGTGTGAAGGCTGGAGAGAGTGCTGAAGGCAGTATGAATGTGTGAAGGCTGGAGAGAGTGCTGAAGGCAGTATGAATGCGTGAAGGCTGGAGAGAGTGTGAAGGCTGTAGAATGTGGTGAAGGCTGGAGAGAGGTCGAAGGCATAGAATGTGTAAAGGCTGGAGAGATGTGAAGGTGTAGAATGCGTAAAGGATGGAGGAGGTGCTGAGGACGATTGAATGCGTGAAGGCTGGAGAGAGTGCTGAAGGCAGTATGAATGCGTGAAGGCTGGAGAGAGTGCTGAAGGCAGTATGAATGCGTGAAGGCTGGAGAGAGTGCTGAAGGAGTAGATGTGGAGGCTGGAGAGAGTGCTGAAGGCAGTATAAATGTGTGAAGGCTGGAGAGAGTGCTGAAGGCTGGAGAGAGTGTGAAGGCTGGAGAGAGTGCTGAAGGCAGTATGAATGTGTGAAGGCTGGAGAGAGTGCTGAAGGCAGTATGAATGCGTGAAGGCTGGAAGAGAGTGCTGAAGGCTGTATGAATGCGTGAAGGCTGGAGAGAGTGCTGAAGGCTGGAGAGAGTGCTGAAGGCAGTATGAATGTGTGAAGGCTGGAGAGAGTGCTGAAGGCAGTATGAATGCAGAAGGCTGAGAGAGTTGTGAGGCTGTATGTATGTGTGAAGGCTGGAGAGAGTGCTGAAGGCAGATTGAATGCGTGAAGGCTAGGAGAGGTGGAAGGCTGGAGAGTGCTGAAGGCAGTATGAATGCGTGAAGGCATGAGAGAGTGCTGAAGGAGTATGAATGTGTGAAGGCTGGAGAGAGTGCTGAAGGCAGTTATGAATGGTGAAGGCTGGGAGAGAGAGGCTGAAGGCTGTATGAATGGTGAGAGGTGGAGAGAGTGCTGAAGGCAGTATGAATCGTTGGAAGGCTGGAGGAGAGTGCGAGGCTGGAGAGAGTGCTGAAGGCAGTATGAATGTGTGAAGGCTGGTGTTGGAGAGAGTGCTGAAGGCTGTATGAATATGTGAAGGCTGGAGAGATTGCTGAAGGCAGTATGAATGTGTGAAGGCTGGAGAGAGTGATGAAGGCAGTATAAATGTGTGAAGGCAGGAGAGAGTGTTGTAGGCTGGAGACAATGCTGAAGGCAGTATGAATGTGTGAAGGCTGGAGAGAGTGCTGAAGGCTGTATGAATGTGTGAAGGCTGGAGAGAGTGCTGAAGGCAGTATGAATGTGTGAAGGCTGGAGAGAGTGCTGAAGGCAGTATGAATGCATGAAGGCTGGAGAGAGTGCTGAAGGCTGTATGAATGTGTGAAGGCTGGAGAGAGTGCTGAAGGCATATGAATGTGTGAAGGCTGGAGGGAGTGCTGAAGGCTGGAGAGAGTGCTGAAGGCAGTATGAATGTGAAGGTGGAGGAGAGTGCTTGAGGCAGTATGAAGGCGGTGAAGGCTGAGAGAGTGATGAAGGCAGTATGATATGTATGAAGGACTGGAGGTGGAGAGAGTGTGAAGGCAGTATGAATGATGAAGGCTGGAGAGAGTGCTGAAGGCTTGTATGATTGTGTGAAGGACTGGAGAGAGAGTGGCAAGGCAGTATGAATGCGTGAAGGCTGGAGAGAGTGCTGAAGGCAGTATGAATGCGTGTGAAGGCTGGAGAGAGTGCTGAAGGGGTATGAATGTGTGACGGCTGGAGAGAGTGCTGAGAGTCAGTATGAAGTGCGTGAAGGCTGGAGAGAGTGCTGAAGGCTGTATGAATGGTGAAGGCTGGGAGAGAGTGCTGAGGCAGTATGACTGCGTGCAGGCTGGAGGAGAGTGCTGAAGGCAGTATGAATGAGCGTGAAGGCTGAGGAGAGGTGCTGAGGCGTATGAATGTGTGAAGGATGGACGAGAGGCTGAAGGCAGTATGAATGCGGATGAAGGCTGGAAGAGAGTGCTGAAGGGTGAGAATGCGGGTGGAGGCTGGAGAGAGTGCTGAAGGCAGTATGATGTGTGAAGGACTGGAGAGATGTGCTGAGAGGCTGGAAGAGAGAGGCGAAGGCAGTATGAATGTGTGATAGGATGGAGAGAGTGCTGAAGGCTTATGAATGTGTGAAGGCTGGAGAGGATTGCTGAAGGCGTATGAAGGTGTGAAGGGCGTGGAGAGAGTGTTGAAGGCAGTTATGAATGCGTGAAGGCTTGGAGAGCAGTGCCTAAGGGCAGTATGAATGCGTGAAGGCTGGAGAGAGTGTGAAGGCCAGTATGAATGCGTGAAGGCTGGAGGAGACGGTGCTGAAGGCTGTATGAATGCGTGGAGGCTGGAGGAGAGTGTGAAGGCAGTATAAATGTGTGAAGCTGGAGAGAGTGCTGAAGGCTGGCACGAGAGTGCGAAGGCTGGAAGAGAGTGGCTGAAGGGCGTATGAATGTGTGACGCGGAGAGAGTGTGAAGGCTGATGAATGTGTGAAGGCTGGAGCGAGTGATGAAGGCTGAATATGAATGGTGAAGCTGGAGGAGGGCTGAAGGCAGATGAATGCTGTGGAAGGCTGGAGAGAGTGCTGAAGGCTGTATGAATGCGTGAAGGCTGGAGAGAGTGCTGAAGGCAGTATGAATGTGTGAAGGCTGGAGAGAGTGCTGAAGGCAGTATGAATGCGTGAAGGCTGGAGAGAGTGCTGAAGGCAGTATGAAAGGTGTGAAGGCTGGAGAAGAGTGCTGAAGACAGATGAATGTGGTGAAGGCTGGAGAGAGTGCTGAAGGCAGTATGAATGCGTGAAGGCTGAGAGAGTGCTGAAGGACATTATGAGATGTGTGAAGGCTGGAGAGAGTGCTGAAGCAGTATGAATGCGTTGAAGGCTGGAGAGGGTGCTGAAGGCAGTATAAGTAGGGATGGGAAGGCATGAGAGTGAGAGAGTGCTGAAGGCAAATAGAATGTGTGAAGCTGGAGAGAGTGCTAAGCAGGCAGTATGAATTGTGAATGGCTGGAGAGTGCTAAGCCTGGAGAGAGTGCTGAATTGCGGACCATGTGCTGCCATGCGGATAATCTTGTAAAATGTCTCCGGTTATCTTCAGTAGAAGTGCACCCTGGGTGGCACAGCCTGAGAAGCTTTGAGAATGTCTCCCGGTTATCCTTCAGCAGAAGGTGGCTGCAGGGCGTGGCAAGCCTGGGAGAGGCTAAGAATGTCTCCGTTATCCTTGCAGAGGTGGCATCCGGGTGTGGCACAGCCTGGGAGAAAGTCTTGTAAGAAGTGTCCACGGTTATCCTTCAGCAGAAGGTTGGCATCCCTGGGCGTGGCACAGCCTGGGAGAGGTCTTGTAGAATGCTCCGGTATCCTTCAGCAGAAGGTGGCATGACTGGGCGTGGCACAGCCTGGGAGAAGTCTGTAAAAGGCTCACGGTTATCCTTCAGCAGATAGAGGTGCATGCCTGGCGTGGCACAGCCTGGAGAAGTCTTGTAAGAATGTCTCACGGTATCCTGTCAGCAGAGGTGGCATCCCTGGGCGTGGCACAGCCTGGGAGAGGTCTTGTAGAATGTATCGGTATCCTTTGGCAGAAGGTGGAATGCCTGGGGTGGCAACAGGCCTGGGAGAGGATCTGTAGAATGTCTGGTTATCTTCGACAGAAGGTGGCATGCTGGGAGTGGCACAGCATGGGAGAAGTCTTGTAGCATGTCTCCCGGTATCCTTCAGCCGAAGGTGGCATGCCTGGGCGTGGCACAGCCGGGAGAAGTCTTGTAGAATGTCTCACGGTTATCCTTCAGCAGAAGGTGGCAATGCTGGGCGTGGAACAGCTGGGAGAAGTCTGTAGCATGTTCACCGGTTAGCCTTCAGTAGAAGGTGGCATGCTGGGCGTTGGCACAGCCTGGGAGAGGTCGTGTAGAATGTCTCCCGGTTATCCTTCGTAGAAGGTGGCATGCCCTGGGGTGGCCACAGCCTGGGAGAGGTTCTTGTAGCATGTCTCCCGGTTAGCTTTCAGAGAAGGTGGATCCCTGGGGTGGCACAGGCCTGGGAGAGGTCTGTAGAATGTACTCCCGGTTATCTTCAGCAGAAGGTGGCCCCTGGGATGGCACAGCCTGGGAGAAGTCTTGTAGAATGTCTCACGGTTATCCTTACAGCTAGAAGGTGGCAGGCGCTGGGCGTGGCACCAGCCTGGGAGAGGTCTTGTAGAATGTCTCCCGGTGAGCCTTCGGAAAGAACAAGGGGGGGAAAGGTGGCATGCCCTGGGCGTGGCACAGCTGGGAGAGTGTTGTAGAATGTCTCCCGGTTATCCTTCAGCAGAAGGTGGCATTTCATGGGCGTGGCACAGCCTGGGAGAGGTCTTGTAGAATGTCTCACGGTTATCCTTCACGCAGAAGTGGCATGCCTGGCGTGGCACAGCCTGGGAGAGGTCTTGTAGAATGTCTCCCGGTTATCCTTCAGCAGAAGGTGGCATCCTGGGCGTGGGCACAGCCTGGGAGAGGTCTTGTAGAATGTCTCCGGTTTCCTTCAGCAGAAGGTGGCATGCCTGGCGTGGCACAGCCTGGAGAAGTCTTGTAGACTGTCTCCGGTTATCCTTCAGCAGAAGGTGGATGCCTGGGCGTGGCACAGCCTGGGAGAAGTCTTGTAGAAGTTCTCCCGGTTATCCTCAGTAGAGAGTGGCATGCGCCTGGGTGGCAAGCCTGGGAGAAGTCCTTGTAGAATGTCTCCCGGTTATCCTTACGCAGAAGGTGGCATGCCTGGCATGCAAAGCCTGGGTAGAAGTCTTCTGTTAGAATGTTCACTCGGTTATCCTGTAGTCAGTAGAAGGTGGAGAGCCTCGGGGCCGTGCAAAGCCTGGGAACGTCTTGTAAAGGTCTCCCGGTATCCTTCATAAAGGTGGCCAATGCTCTGGGCGTTGGCACAGCCTTCGGGAGAGTCTGTAGCAGTCCCGGTTATCCCTTCAGCAGAAGGTTGGCATGCAGCTGGGCGTGGGCACACCTGGAGAGGTCTTGTAGAATGTCTCCCGGTTATCCTTCAGCAGAAGGTGGCATGCCTGGGCGTGGCACAGCCTGGGAGAAGTCTTGTAGAATGTCTCCCGGTTATCCTTCAGCAGAAGGTGGCATCCCTGGGTGTGGCACAGCCTGGGAGAAGTCTTGTTGAATGTCTCCCGGTTATCCTTCAGCAGAAGGTGGCATGCCTGGGCGTGGCACAGCCTGGGAGAAGTCTTGAAGCAGGATGGGGAGGACTTGTTCACGGCCGCAGGGCGAGCGGGATTAGTGAGGGATGAAGCCTGGGATGGAGGGGGAGACGGGAGAGGAAGGACTTTGTGAAAAATGCTTTGTTATTTAGCAGGTCTTAACGGATTACGGCAAAGTTGGTTTCACTGCAGCACATCCAGTTTGGCTTACACCTACCAACCAAGAGGAGTGACTCACTAATACGGACTCTAATATCAATGGCACAGAGTATGAACCTGGTTCAATTCCCGGTGTTGGCTCCTTGCACCCTTGGGCAATTCACTTTATCTGCCTGTGCCTCAGGCACCAAAACCAGATTGTAAGCTCTGCAGGGCAGGGACGGTGTCTGTAACATTCCTATGTGCTGCGCACCGCGCGCTGAGCTGTAATTGCGAAGTGATTTTGGGGAGTCCCATTGGGAGAAAAGCGCTGTATGAAATAAAGTTATTATTATTATTATTATTTAACCATCAAAGCTTTTTGGAGCGATCACATGACCACCACTGCCCTCCAGCTGACGGAAGGAGAGGGACGGGAAGTTACTCCATTAAAGAGGTTAGCCATAATGTACCAAGAACCTCAGAAGGGTGCTATAGGGGGAATAAAAGCCGGTGTAACGTTACAATGTAACACTTTGTAACGGAGAGCACCGATCTGTGCTGAGCTTTCATTTTTTTTACAATATCTAAACCAGGTGGTTTCCCCGAGTTGACTGACACCGGCCCCACCGCCTGCACCCCCTGGTCCCACCGCCCGCACCCCCTGGTGCACCGCCTGCACCCCCTGGTCCCACCGCCCGCACCCCCTGGTTCCACCGCCCGCACCCCCTGGTCCCACCGCATGCACCCCCTGGCCTCACCGCCCGCACCCCCTGGTCCCACCATTCCCAGTGGTATCCTAACGGACGTCAAGAAGAGTAAACACCCAAACACACAAAAAATGCTAGACTCGCGGTGGGGGAAGCGCCAGGAGATTGGCGAATGAGTGGGGGGGGTGGGAGAACGCCGGTTAGAAAGCACCCAAAAGGCCGCGGTGAGGGACATGACATACGAGCCTGAATCGCGAATACGAGTCTCCCGAACCCCACACCTCGAAGCGGCGGCGCACAACGAAATGCCTGGCAGCCTGCCACCCTCTTTTGCCTCCCCAGACAAGTACTGTTAAAAATTCGGCCGCACTCCCCTTTCGCCCCCCCCCTCAACTCCCTTCCCCTTTTCCCCATAACCCTCCACCCGCCCCCCTTATTCGGCCCTCTCGACACTTCCCGACTAAGGACGGGACCCTTTTCATCCATTGTTTCCTTCCCTCACCCCTGGTCCCACCGCCCGCACCCCCTGGTCCCACCGCCCACACCCCTGGTCGCACCGCCCGCCCCCCTGGTCAACGCCCACACCCCGTCTTTCCCATCGCCCGCACCCCCTGGTCGCACCGCAGTCTGACACCCCTGGTCCCACCGCCCACACCCTCTGTTCCCATCGCCCGCCCCCTGTCCTCACAGCAAGCCCCACCCCTGGTCCCACCGCCCCGCACCACCCTGGTCCCATCCGCCCACACCCCCTGTTCCCAGCCGCCCCCGCTCCCCTGGTCCCACAGCCCGCACCCCCTGCCCCCTGGTCCCACCGCCCGCCCCTCTGGTCCCACCGCCCACACCCCCTGTTCCCACTGCCCGCACGCCCTGGTCCACTGCCACTGCCCCGCACCCCTGGTCCCACCGCCCACACCCCTGGTCCCACCGCCCGCACCATCCTGGTCGCACTGCTGCCCGCAACCCCTGGGTCCCACAGCCGAGCCACCCTCCGTGGTCCCCCCGCCCACACCCCTGGTCCCACCGCCCGCTCCCCCTGGTCCCACCGCCCGCACCCCCTGGTCCCACCGCCCGCACCCCCTGGTCCCTGAGATTTGACGGAATAAATTTGCAGTTAAAAAGAAAAAAGCTACGAATATGGTCATCGGGTTTCCATTGGGCGCCGGAGTGAGGGTGAGCCCAGTGACAATACCGTGTACTGTGTGGTCATCGAGTTTCCATTGGTGCCAGAGTGAGGGTGAGCCCGGTGTCAATACTGTGTACTGTGTGGTCATCAGATTTCCATTGGGTGCCAGTGAGGGTGAGCCTGGCGTCAATACTGTGTACTGTGTGGTCATCGGGTTACCAATTGGCACGGAGTGAGAGGTGGAGCCCGGTGTCAGGTACTTTGATGTGTGGTCATCGGGGTTCCATTGGTGCCAGAGTGAGGGTGAGCCCGGTGTCAATACTGTGTACTGTGTGGTCACGGTTTATCATTGGGCGAACGGAGTGACGGTGGAGCCCGGGTCAGTACTGTGTACTGTGTTATCATTCCTGGGCCGCCGGAGTTAGGTGAGCCTGGGTTCGGTGTCAGTACCGTGTACTGTGTGGTCATCGGGTTTCCATTGGGCACCGGAGTGAGGGTGAGCCCCGTGTCAGTACTGTGTACTGTGTGGTGTGTGGTCATCGGGTTTCCATTGGGCACCGGAGTGAGGGTGACCCTGGTGACAATACTGTGTACTGCGTGGTCATCGGGTTTCCATTGGGCACCGGAGTGAGGGTGAGCCCCGTGTCAGTACTGTGTATTGTGTGGTCATCGGGTTTCCATTGGGCACCGGAGTGAGGGTGAGCCGGTGTCAGTACCGTGTACTGTGTGGTCATCGGGTTTCAATTGGGCACCGGAGTGAGGGTGAGCCCTGTGTCAGTACCGTGTACTGTGTGGTCATCGGGTTTCCATTGGGCACCGGAGTGAGGGTGAGCCCCGTGTCAGTACTGTGTGGTCAATCACCTTAATATCCCAGACACGGGGGAGCCACAGATTGGAATGTAATCTCTCCACCAGTCACTGGGCTCTTCTTGGGCCACGTAGACGGGACATCTCACTCTATGTAAATCTCACTAATACGTCCCTGGTTCCGATTCCTTTAAAGAGGCAATCCAAGACTTCAAATAGCTGGACCCCATTCATTTCAGTCCCAGGGACCCCCTGCTTCCGGAGATACCTACCTGCGAAGTAGGTGCCGCTATCCGCTCTCCTCGGCTACCAGGGTTCCCAATAAGTCCGCTGCTCAGAGGTCTCGGGCCCGGTGGGGCAATAGGAAGCTGTGATGTCATCGGTGCGGATTCCTATTGGCCCATGTGATGCGGGAGCTTTAAACTTTAAAGCCATCAACAGGTCAGGTTTTCAGGATAGCCCTGCTTTAGCACAATTGGCTCAGTCTTCGAGTACGCCACTGATTGAGCCACCTGTGCTGAAGCAGGGATATCCTGAAAACCTGACCTGTTGGTGGCCCTTGAGGACTGGGTGGGCCATCCTGCTGCAGGTGCCTTAAAATTAACCTTATGGGCTCTCTGCATCAAACGCAAAATGTCAGCGCAAAGTTTTTATTTTGTCGCAACCGGCGCTGAAATATATTATACATCTATGTAGCAATGGGAGTGTCGCCATGTTTGGGCCTGTGTGCGTCTGCGTCGCGCTGAGGGATTTATGGAGCGAGCGCGAGGCATTAGGGCGAGGTCACATTTACATACTGGCGTCGGTTTATGCGCATCTTGCGTCGTTTTTCATTACGGTTTTCTGCGTTGCTTTTCTCCGTCCCGAGAGGGGGAGCGCGGCTTTTTTTTTTTCACCGCAGAATACAGGCGCGGCGTGCGTCACATTCCATCACGAGATGGTGCTTTGCACTTTCAAAAAATGGTTTATTCCTATACCCCAATGCATCAGCGGAGACCCCTTTGTGGATAGATGGGACCCCTGTGTGTTCAGCGGCAAGGTGAGTGTATACACCTGTAGCACAGGTTACGGGATCCCTGGGGAGCTGCCCTCGTTAACATACTGTAGCCAAGGAAATGGTGTTATGGAAGATACTTTGATGATGGAGCCAGCCAGGTTAATTCCATGACACATGCTGGGGTGTGTTAGGAGGGATGGGCAGGGAGGGGATATACTTTGAGTGTGAACCTGGTATTTTTATACTTCCACCGCTAATGATCCTGCAAAGCTTCTCACCGCTCTGTGAAATCTCACTTTTGGAAATGTGCGAAAGTTTCGTCCCAAATTCGCAAACCGGGTGAAATTTGCCCCTTTTGTAGCCGGAAACATATTTTTTGCAGAGTTTGCAAGTGATTCACAGGTTTTCAGGACATCCCCGCTTCAGCACGAGTGATGCAATCGAAGACTGAGCCACTGATTGAGCCACCTGTGCTGAAGCAGGGATATCCTTTAAACATGGTGTGGGAGGGGGAAGGGGTCTTGAGGACAGGAGTTGAGAACCCCAGCACTAAGCCTTTTATACCAGATCCTGAAATACGACTTGTGTTCTCTCCAGCAAATGCCTTAAAGGGGCTTGGCAAAAGTGTAAAAAAAAAAAATTAACAAACACATTTCCAGCAATTTCAGAACCCCAACACCCACCGCATAAATCATTTTCAACTGGCGTCAGTTGTTTGGAGGTTCGTGACCCCCTCCTCCCAGGGTTTCAGCTCACCCCTCCCCACTTTTTAATTTCGAAGGTTTTTTTCATTTTGCCGTGTGGACAAGAACCGCTGCGGTTATTCTCCCTCCTACAGGGGTAAAAGAGAAGGTTCCCAGTTTAGTGTTAGGACCTGCAAATGTGGTTATGCCTTGACATTGGCATGCAGACTTATAACGCTTTTGCTAAATTAACCTTATTCACGAGAATATTATTATTGAAGTATTTAACCATATACTAATTACTATATATTTTGCACATTGGATGTAGCATTGGGCTTTTTCTGCCTTTTGTTGTATACATTTTTTCTAACGTGTGAATTTTTTTATGCAATCTGTGATTTTGCCCAATCCTTTGCTCATTTTAAAGCAGTGCGACATTTGGGGACTTTGGCGACATTCAGGAGAAATACGTTTAGAAAATGGGCCAACTGCTTTTGGACGCCACTTTCTGAGCCCGATATTTAGATGGCTTGTGTATTTGAAAATAAATTATTTTGTGTTAGTAGGTTTACAAAACACTATAGATAACATTTAAGTGCAGGGATTCTCAACTCCAGCCCCCAACACCCCAAATATACAAGGAAAGACGTGAAAGAAATGTTAAGGTGAAGGTGCGGGGAATAAGGACCTGACTCTGTACAGTGACACGGAGTTTCACAACACGGGAACCTGGTTCAGTTCCTGGTGTCAACTCCTTGTGACCCTGAGGAAGTCCACTTATCTCCCTGTGCCTGAGGCGCCAAAAGCAGATTGCAAACTCTGTATCTTGTTACTGTACTGTAATTGTGAAGTACTTCGCGTCCCATTGAGATAAAAGAGCCACAGTATATGGAATATTATTAAGAATAATGGGTGAATAATTACACTGTATAAATATGTGCAACTTCAAGACACTTTTTGACCCAAAAGATTGGACAACAGAGCTTAGTGAAAATGGGCCGATATGTCTTAATAGAAGTGTAATGAACCTATCCCCCCCGGCTGCAGGGCTAGATTGTACAAATATATATCACCGTCTCTGATCTTTTCAGACAGGGGTTAGACCTGTTCAACTAGAGTGTTTGATCAATGATCTCAGCATTAACGTGTTAATGTATGTGTTAATGTATATGTATCAGTGTGTTAATGTATGTGTATCAGCGTGTTAATGTATGTGTATCAGCGTGTTAATGTGTGGGTATCAGTGTGTTAATGTATGTGTATCAGCGTGTTAATGTATGTGTATCAGCGTGTTAATGTGTGGGTATCAGTGTGTTAATGTGTGTGTATCAGCGTGTTAATGTATGTGTATCAGCGGGTTAATGTGTGTGTATCAGTGTGTTAAAGTATGTGTTAATGTATGTGTATCAGTGTGTTAATGTGTGTGTATCAGTGTGTTAAAGTATGTGTATCAGTGTGTTAATGTATGTGTATCAGTGTGTTAATGTATGTGTACCAGTGTGTTAATGTATGTGTTAATGTATGTGTATCAGCGTGTTAATGTGTGTGTATCAGCGTGTTAATGTATGTGTATCAGCATGTTAATGTATGTGTATCAGTGTGTTAATGTGTGTGTATCAGCGTGTTAATGTATGTGTATCAGCGTGTTAATGTATGTGTATCAGCATGTTAATGTATGTGTATCAGCGTGTTAATGTATGTGTATCAGCATGTTAATGTATGTGTATCAGTGTGTTAATGTGTGTGTATCAGCATGTTAATGTATGTGTATCAGTGTGTTAATGTGTGTGTATCAGCGTGTTAATGTATATGTATCAACGTGTTAATGTGGTGTTAATGTATGTGTATCAGCGTGTTAATGTGTGTGTATCAGCGTGTTAATGTATGTGTATCAGCGTGTTAATGTATGTGTATCAGTGTGTTAATCTTACCTTTGATCTCAGGGTCTTTCTCTGTGGGTTCAAGCCAAGGCTGTAGTGGAGTGAATAATAGAACAGGGCGCCAGGAACATTTCAACGAGAGTATTTATTGGGTCACAGATCAGCACACAGTCATGGACTGAATAGTTCCTTTCCCTCTTGCACTTGAGATAGTTCACCTCCCTGGTCCCTACATAACCCAGAGTGATGGCCTCCATCTTCCCTTCCAATCCCTACTTAAACTGGGGGGTAGGATGAAGTACTCTCTCTTGCCTCAGGAACTGTCATTCTTGGTAGGAGAGGCTTCCAGTGCGTCTAAGCCCCTGGCCCTCGCTTAGGACTGCAGACACAGGTCCCTGCCTGTCTCCCGTACCCTTCCCATGGGTAGGACTAGAACTCTGTAGAATGGTTTCCCCACCCACGAGGCCTCACTACCCCCTGGGCAGGATATGATAGTCCACCTCTGAGGGTCTGGACTGGAACAGAACCCAGGCCTCTCTATAACGGAGGAATTGCCTTCTTATACCAGGGGAGTGGGCAACCCCCCTTCCCCAGTAACTGGGCAGATCTGGTGGTGTCCAAAGCCACTTACTCTGCAGGCGACACCAACGGCTCCCACACATGTGCCTGAGAGCTGCAACATGGTGTGCTTCTAGAGGAACTTAAGGCCGAGCTCAAGGTGGCGGCGTTGCTTTGTGCGCACGCTTGCGTCCGCACGCACTTCCGGGACTCTTACCTGATTGCCTATGCCAGTTCCTCAAGTGCGCGCGGCGCTTCGTGCGCCGACGATGCTACATTTTGCCGCCACCACTCAAATTGAGATTTTGGGCGGCAGTCGCATGACATCAGCGTCACGTGCGCTGGTTCAGCCAATAAGGGCAAACCAGGTCCGTGACGCGTCCGTGACACGTCCTTGACGCGTCCGTGACGTGTTCGCCACTCCAATCTCCTGCAGCTAGCGCACACATCTCTGGGGCTGCAGGAGTGCGCGCATACCCGTACCGCAGCCATGTGCTCCGCCTAACTCACATGTAGGGGCATGTGCTAGTTATTAACCCTTACACTGCCTGCTATTACCAGGACTCATATGCCAGACCATAGAGATATAGCAGGGTGCTACAGGAGTAATGTGTACTAACCCCATTCCACGCAATGCAGCCCTAATGTAAATGGTCTCATGCAGAAAGCACTGGGGTGGAAACGTATTTATCGCTGCGCATAATCTGACAAGTATATCTTAACTTACCCTACAAAGGTGAAATAAGGGACAATTATATTTATTGTGACCCGATAATACTGTAGGAGGGTCATTGAGGCACAGAAAGGTAAAGGGATTTGCTTAGGATCACACGGAGTGAATGTGAGTGACTGAGCAGGGAATTCAACCCATCAACCATAATATGGGAGACGAACATTATAACCCAGGGGTGCTCAAGGCATATCCAACAGGTCAGGTTTTCAGGCTATCCCTGCTTCAGCACAGGTGATGCAGTCGAAGATTGAGCCATTGATGACTGGCGCCTGGAACCCCCGTGACGCGCCTTCAGTGTCCCACTCTGCTCTAATCCCAGCAGAGTACAGGTGTGGCAGGTGTGGCAGTCATGGCGTCACGCTCAGGGGCCGGGTCCTGGATTTGTATTCACACGCAGGCCTCAGCAGGCTCCCTCTCACATACCGGGAGAGACGTCTCCCCGCCCCGGTGTCCATGCTCGGCATAACCGCAGAGGGTGAGGCAAGCGAGAGCTCAGCAGGTCGGGGTGAGAGTCTGCAGGGGAACGATGACCTCATCCTTAATATCTGACAGGCAGATTATGGGCCACGTTTACTTAGCAGTGCTACACAATAAGGCGCCTTACTTAATATGGCCCCTTACACATCCATGGACTGTATGGTGTCTTCCGATCTCACACTGACGTGACCCACGCACCATCCCACTTACATCACGGTACCTCTGCGCAGAGGTGTAATGGCACATGGGCAGAGAGTGACGGCACATGGGCAGAGACTGACGGCACATGGGCAGAGACTGACGGCACATGGGCAGAGACTGACGGCACATGGGTAGAGAGTGACGGCACATGGGTAGAGAGTGACGGCACATGGGTAGAGAGTGACGGCACATGGGCAGAGAGTGACAGCACATGGGCAGAGAGTGACGGCACATGGGCAGAGTGATGGCACATGGGCAGAGGTGTGACGGCACATGGGCAGAGGTGTGATGGCACATGGGCAGAGAGTGACGGCACATGGGTAGAGAGTGACGGCACATGGCAGGATGACGGCACATGGCAGAGACTGACTGCACATGGGCAGGAGAAGATGACGGCACATGGGTAGAGAGTGACGGCACATGGGCAGAGACTGACGGCAATGTGCTAGAGACTGACGGCACATGGGCAGAGACTGACGGACACAGGTGGAGAGGAGGTGACGGCCACATGGGTAGAGAGTGACGGCACATGGGAGAGAGTGACGGATGGCACGGGCGAGGTGACAGCACATGGCAGAGAGTGAGGCACATGGGCCAGAGTGATAGGCACATGGGCAGAGGTGTGACGGCACAGGGCAGAGGAGAGGTGTGATGGCACATGGGCAGAGAGTGACGGCACATGGGTAGAGAGTGACGGCACATGGGCAGAGAGTGACGGCACATGGGGCAGATGTGATGGCACATGGGCAGAGAGTGACGGCACATGGGGCAGAGACTGATGGCATATGGGGCAGAAAGTGACGGCACATGGGCAGAGTGACGGCACATGGGGCAGAGACTGACGGCACATGGACAGAGAGTGACAGCACATGGGCAGAGACTGACGACACATGGGCAGAGAGTGACGACACATGGGCAGAGAGTGATGGCACATGGGGCAGAGAGTGACGGCACATGGGCAGAGTGACGGCACATGGGGCAGAGACTGACGGCACATGGACAGAGAGTGACAGCACATGGGCAAAGACTGACGGCACATGGGGCAGAGACTGACGGCACATGGACAGAGAGTGACAGCACAAGGGCAGAGAGTGACGGTACATGGGCAGAGAGTGACGGCACTTGGGCAGAGAGTGATGGCACATGGGGCAGAGAGTGACGGCACATGGGGCAGAGACTGACGGCACATGGACAGAGAGTGACAGCACAAGGGCAGAGAGTGACGACACATGGGCAGAGAGTGACGACACATGGGCAGAGAGTGATGGCACATGGGGCAGAGAGTGACGGCACATGGGCAGAGAGTGACGGCACATGGGCAGAGAGTGACGGCACATGGGCAGAGAGTGACGGCACTTGGGCAGAAAGTCAAGGCACATGGGGCAGAAAGTGACGGCACATGGGCAGAGTGACGGCACATGAGCAGAGAGTGGTGGCACATGGGGCAGAGAGTGACGGCACATGGGCAGAGAGTGACAGCACATGGGCAGAGTGGCGGCACATGGGCAGAGCACTTATTAGCCTCTTCTATAGGACTGACATGCTGCACATACATAGGATTTGGGGGCGTTATGTGACCCGGCCCTGTATATACAGCACCAATAAATAGACGTGTGTGGGTCTGTGAATATCTGTGTACTTGTGTAAATCTGTTTATATTCTTGTGTATATTAGTGTGTCTGCGTTTAAGATTTGTGTATCAGTGCTTTCGTTGTGAATGTGTGCATCAGTGTGTTAATATGTGTTTTTCCGCATGTTAATGTGTGTGTGTCTATCATCATGTTAATGTGTGTGTCTATCAGCATATTAATGTGTGTATCCGCATGTTAATGAATGTGTATCAGCGTGTTAATGTGTATGTGTATCATCATGTTAATATATGTGTGTGTATCAGCATGTTTATGTGTGTGTGTGTATCAGCATGTTCATGTGTGTGTGTATCAGCGTGTTAATGTGTGTGTACAGTATGAGCATGTTAATGTTTGTGTATCCGCGTGTTAATGTGTGTGTGTGTATATAAGCGTGTTAATGTGTGTGTGTGTATCAGCATGTTAATGTGTGTGTATCAGCGTGTTAATGTGTGTGTATGAGCATGTTAATGTTTGTGTATCCGCGTGTTAATATGTGTGTGTGTGTGTATATCAGCGTGTTAATGTGTGTGTGTATCAGCATGTTAATATGTGTGTGTTTCAGCTTGTTAATGTGTGTCTATGAGCATGTTAATGTTTGTGTATCCGCGTGTTAATATGTGTGTGTGTGTGTGTATCAGCGTGTTAATGTGTGTGTGTGTATCAGTGTGTTAATGTGTGTGTGTATCAGCATGTTAATGTGTCTGCCATGTATGAGCACAGTGGGCACACTGGGGTCTCTGCCATGTCTGAGCACAGTGGAGCAGACTGGGGTCTCTGCCATGTCTGAGCACAGTGGAGCAGACTGGGGTCTCTGCCATGTCTGAGCACAGTGTAGCAGACTGGGGTCTCTGCCATGTCTGAGCACAGTGGAGCAGTCTGGGGTTCTTGCGCAGTTGTGAGGTTTGAGAAAGCTGGAACCTGGCAGAGAAGTCCAAGTGTTTAGAAAAGGCACAGCCTGCACATCACAGTGTGAAGGAAGCCAGCTCATATTGCCTCGGGGATTTATGTATCCGCTAATCTGCGATGCAGGTTGTTAGCCAGGGAGGTTTGCAGCATCTCAGAGTCTATTTTTAGGGCTAAGGAAAGGGACAAGTTTGACAAAAGCAGAATGAGATCTACGGTATATCATTATAGTCTGTGTGTCATATAACTCTGTGCATGACTTCTTTCTCTCTCACTCCCTGCTTCTCTTTGCTATAACTGAGACCTGGCTCACTCAGTCTGACTCTGACTCTGCTCTGGAAGCTGCCCTCTCCTACGGTGGCCTTTCCTTCTCCCACACTCCGTGCCCTGATGGTAGGGGTGGAGGCGTGGGGCTCCTGCTCTCCTCTCGCTGCCGTTACCGAACCCTTCCTATTCCTCCCTCTCTTGCTTTTCCCTTATTTGAGGTTCACACAGTCCAGATCTTCTCGCCTCTCCCTGTCCACGTGGCGGTCATCTATCGCCCACCTACCTCTACTCATCCCCCCTCTGCCTTTCTCTCTCACTTTGAATCCTGGCTCTCTTTCTTTCTCTCCTCAGACTCCCCTGTTCTTCTCCTTGGGGACTTCAACTGCCACATTGATGACCCCTCTCTTCCTTGGGCCTCCCGCTTTCTCTCCCTAACCTCTTCTTTTGGCCTTCAACAGTGGACTGAAGCTAGCACCCACAAAGATGGCCACTACCTAGACCTGGTTTTCACTAAAAACTTTTCTCTCACCGATTTCTCCATTTCTCCTTTTCCTCTCTCTGACCATCACCTCATCTCATTTTCTCTATCATGCTTCTTCCCCTCTCCATCGCCATCTCGCCCTCGTTTTTGCAGAAACCTGCGCTCTATTAACCTACCAGCTTTTGATTCCACTTTACGCTCCTCCCTCTCCTCTCTCAGTTCTACTTCAGACCCTGACAACCTGGTCAGGAACTACAACTCTGCCTTATCCTCCTCTCTTGACCTACATGCCCCGCTTTCTCTCTGCCGTCCTCGCCCTTCTAACCCCAGACCCTGGCTAAATTCCAACACACGCATGCTGCATTCCTCCACTCGCTCCTCTGAACGCCTCTGGAGGAAATTTCATACGCTCGCAGACTTCCTTCACTACAAATTTATGCTGTCCTGTTTCAACTCTGCCCTCTCTCAGGCTAAACAAACCTACTTTTCATCACTAATCAACACGCACAAGTCTAACCCATGTCGACTCTTTTCTGTCTTTGACTCTCTACTCAGACCACCCTCGTCGGCCTCCTCTTCTTCCTCCATCTCACCTCAGGACTTTGCTGACTTTTTTAAGGAAAAGGTGGAATTCATATGTCAGAACATCCCATCTGTTGCCTCCTCCCATCCCACACTGCTTCCTAACTCTCCTCCTGCCTTTCTGGACTCTTTTTCTGCTATCTCGGAGGAGGATGGTGTCAATGCTGATCCTCTTCTCCCTCTACCTCCTGTCTTGATCCCATTCCTTCCCATCTCCTAAAACTCTTGCTCACACAGATTTTTAACTCTTCCCTCTACTCGGTACTTTTCCATCCTCCTTCAAACATGCAACCGTGATACCATTGCTCAAAAACAGCAAGCTTGACCCTACCTGTCCTTCTAACTATCGACCTGTCTCCCTCCTGCCTTTTGCCCCAACTCCTTGAACGTCTTGTTTCTCTCGATTGCTCACTTCTCACAAACCTATTCTCTTCTAGACCCTCTACAATCTGGCTTCCGCACTGCTCACTCTACTGAAACAGCCCTCACTAAAATAACCGACGACCTCCATGCTGCCATAGACAGAGGTCATTACACTCTGCTCATATTACTCGACCTCTCTGCAGCATTTGACACCGTGGACCACCCTCTTCTCCTCCACATTCTCCATACTCTTGGTATTCGGAACAACGCTCTATCCTGGATCTCCTCTTACCTCTCCCATCGTACTTTCAGTGTCTCTTCTGCTAACACCTCCTCCTCCTCTTTCAATCTCTCTGTGGGGGTACCCCAGGGCTCTGTCCTGGGACCCCTTCTCTTCTCTCTTCACACACTCTCTCTAGGTGACCTAATCACATCTTTTGGGTTTAAATATCACCTCTATGCAGACGACACACAAATTTACCTTTCAACCCCTTACACCTGCTATACAGACCAAAGTTTCTGAATGCCTCTCTGGAATATCATCCTGGATGGCCATCCGCCGACTGAAACTCAACATGGCAAAAACAGAGCTCCTTATACTTCCTCCCAAACCTGGCCCTACTACCTCCTTCCACATTACTATTGGAAATACGATCATTCACCCAGTAGCCCAAGCACTCTGCCTAGGGGTCACACTTGATTCCTCTCTCACATTCTCCTCTCATATTCAAAACGTTTCTAAAACTTGTCGCTTTTTCCTCCGCAATATCACAAAGATACGCCCTTTCCTCTGTTACTCGTCTGCTAAAACTCTGACTCAGGCCCTCATTCTCTCCCATCTCGATTACTGCAACCTCCTGCTGTCTGGCCTTCCTGCCTCTCCTACAATCTATACTAAACACTGCTGCCAGAATCACTCTACTCTTTCCTAAATCTGTCTCAGCGTCTCCCCTGCTTAAATCCCTCTCCTGTTTTCCTATCAAATCACGCATCTCACACTCAATTCTTCTCACTTTTAAAGCTTTACACTCTTCCGCCCCTCCTTACAGCTCAGGCCTAATTTCTCACTATGCACCACCCCGACTCTTTCGTTGTGCTCAAGGATGTCTTCTCTCTACCCCCTTTGTATCTAAAGCCGTCTCCTTCCTTAAACCTTTCTCACTGACTGCCCCGCACCTCTGGAATGCCGTTCCCCATCAATACCTGACTAACCCTCTCTATCCACCTTTAAGACCCACCTTAAGACACACTTGCTTAAAGAAGCATATGAATAGCACTGTGGATATTCTGAACACATGATACATAAAGCTTGGCCCCCTGCAGATGCACTTACCAGAACTCCCTCCTACTGTCTCTGTACGTTCTACCTACCTATTAATTAGATTGTAAGCTCCTCGGAGCAGGGACTCCTTTTCTTAAATGTTACTCTTATGTCTGAAGCACTTATTCCCATGACCTGTTATTTATATTATTTGTTATTTATATGATTACAACATGTATTACTACTGTGAAGCGCTATGTATATTTATGGCGCTATATAAATAAAGATATACAATACAATACAATAATAATAATAATTGTTTGCTCTTGTACAGTGCGGCTAGTTCTACGTAGCGTTTTACAGAGACATTTTGCAGGCGCAGTTCCCTGCCCCGTGGAGCTTAAATCTATGTTTTTGGTGCCTGAGGCACAGGGAGATAAAGTGGCTTGCCCAAGGTCACAAGGTGTGTTAGAAGAGGTAGGATAGGCCTGCAATGTGCTGTGTTAGGAGAGGTAGGATAGGCCTGCAATGTGTTGTGTTAGAAGAGGCCCTGCCTCAAGGAGCTTATAATCTATAGGCAGGGTAGGCTGAAACATTGGGTACAGGGGATGAGAGAGTTGGTGGGTTTCAGAAAGCAATAGAGCAGCTGTAACATTACCAGACATCAGCGAACAGCAGCAAATGGTGACGCGCTTTGGCCGCTCCTCGGTTGACGCCTTTGGGGCGACTCAGGTGTTATGTCCTAGCGATTCTTTGGTAGAATTAAACAGTAGGATAGCGCAGTTCTGCACCTCGCGGCAGACATGTCGGGGGGTGGGGGGGAGGCGGACTGATGAGCTCCAGGTGGTCTGGGAAGCGTTGAAGCGTCGCTTTTCCCAATACTGTTAACCCCATCCTGCTTGGCTTAGGGAACATGGACAGTGATGGCATATTATATACAGTAAGTTTATTACTACGTGCAGTACTTCCTGTATTCCCGTGTTTGCTTATATGCAAACACTACCAGATACAAATAACATTTGTAAAAGATACAAACTGTACAGGATGGGCCGCAAAGCATTCTGGGTATAGAAGCCTGGACAATGACCTGTAGACAATGCAAATCCCAATTACTGTATAACTGCAGCCTGTGCTTTGCCAACAGCTGACGGGGTTTGAACATTCCCTTAGTACCCGCGTTTTGGGCACATTTTCTATGTGTGGCTTCCTCCGGTGAAAGACACACGTTAACCCTTTCACTGCCGGAGGGGCATGCCACGCAGATCATTATCCAGGATTATACAACCTCGGAGCTGATGAGTTTTTAGTAAAAGGGGGAGAAAGTGACATACGAGGAAGTAGAATTTGACACATCCCATTATAATATATGTATCATGTAACGCCTCTTTAGTGTATGAACTCTGCAAATCAGTGGCTGGCACACGCGGGGCGAAAGTGAAGAACCGCCTGACACACTGACCCAAAATATTGAGGGGCTCTCTTATTCCCTTATTTAATCCCACCCCCCTCCCCCCATCCCCATGCTGGAGAATGTGTGAATTGAGAGTCAATAAGGAAGGGAGGATGCTGGGAGGGAATACAGGCCGGGTATTATCCCTGAGGCTGAAGTAAAGAGGGTCCAGACTGGGTTAAGGAAGTACAGAGCCAGCAAACCAACTCAAAGACCGTTGTTTCACTTTTTATTGTTTTAATTATTATTACAGCCTTAATTTTGGGAACTGGGCCGGTACAGATGACATGCTGGTTTCACGTGAATAATTGTGCAACCCACAGCAATACTGCAGTCTTCAAGCTGATTCCTGTCAGCGTCTCACAAAACAGAACAGATTTTTGTCTTCAGAGAAATGTGTATTGCGTGTTATTTAACTGGCAGGGAGCGTCCATATTAATTAAATGACTGTGCACGAGAAACACGGCGGCACTCCACTCCCGCTGCCTTATCAAAACATTCATCTTCCTGTTATTTGTATCACTGATTATTCAAACTGCTGAACAAAGTTCAAATCGAAGCCTCCCCAGTGATCTCCCAAGTCCTGCGGTTACAGCCTCTCTTCTCCACATTGCTCCCACACATTCCCTCATCCCAACCTCTCCAGCCCATGTCTCCCCACTACTGGATGAAGCCTCCCCAGTGATCTCCCAGGTCCTGCGGTTACAGCCTCTCTTCTCCACGTCGCTCCCACACATTCCCTCATCCCATCCTCTCCAGCCCATGTCTCCCCACTGCTGGATGAAGCCTCCCCAGTGATCTCCCAAGTCCTGCCGTTACAGCCTCTCTTCTCCACGTCGCTCCCACACATTCCCTCATCCCACTCCCACCCTCTCCAGCCCATGTCTCCCCACTGCTGGATGAAGCCTCCCAGTGATCTCCCGTCCTGCGGTTACAGCCTCTCTTCTCCACGTTGCTCCCCACACATTCCCTCATCCCATCTTTCCATCCCGTGTCTCCCCACCTGGCTGATGAAGCCTCCCCAGTGATCTCCCAGGTCCTGCGGTTACAGCCTCTTCTCACCCGTCGCTCCCACACATTGTCCTCATCCCATCCTCTCCAGCCCGTGTCTCCCCACTGCTGGATGAAGCCTCCCCAGTGACTCCCAGGTCCTGCGTTACAGCCTCTCTTCTCCACGTTGCTCCCACACATTCCCTCATCCCATCCTCTCCAGCCCGTGTCTCCCCACTGCTGATGAAGTCTCCCCAGTGATCTCCCAGGTCCTGCGGTTACAGCCTCTCTTCTCCCACGTCGCTCCCACACATTGTTCTCATTCCATCTTCCTATCTTACTTTTGGTCGTCGTCTTTGGTCTTTAATCTCCCTTGGAATCCGTCGAGCGCCATCTTTTCTAACTATGGTCATTTCTTCTTCTGCGATTGTTGGGCCCACCGCCATTAAAAGTTCTCCATCCTTCTCCTGCTGTTACAGGCTTTTGTTTGCTTCTGAAACCATTCATTCTTTTTCCTGTCTCTTCGGTAATAGCGCAGGGCCGGCCTTAGGGTAAGGCAAGCAAGGTGACCGCCTTGGGTTCCTGTGCCTCCGGTGGCCCCGCTCTCCTACCTCCCGGCGCCAGACGAAAAGGAAGCGTGGGGTGTGTCTGGGTGGCATGTGTGCATGTGTGTCCTTTTACCTTCTCCGTAGCCGGCCTCCCGGCTGTGTCGTGTTGCCATGGCAACGAACATCACGACGCCATATAACGTCACGCCGCCTCGACGCTGCTAGAGGAGGGCTGCTCGTCTAGGTAAGTCCTCTTTTTTATTTTACCGTGGGGCCCTGCTGGCAGCGTGCCGCTTGGGCCCCGCGGAGCCCTCAGCATACATCTCTCCAGAATTCTTTGAGTTGTCTGAAGTTTCTCAATTATCTTTATAGTTAGGGTTCAAGTTTCACACCCATACGTGAGCACCGGCAGAAACACTTCCTCTTTCAAGCTTGGAAGAACTGTGAAAAGAAGAGTAGGGGGGGGCGCAATGCACATAAAAAGGGATCAGAAGATGTCCCTAACACATAAACAATAGACAGTGTCTATACTAATAGGGTGATGGGATATATACATATCAGTGTACTCACACGGCCGAGTGTGGTACTGGACGAAATAATGTATCTTTCACTTCTGACGGCTTGTCAACAAAGACCTTTTCCTCCCAACGCCTTTCCTTTCGTCACATATTTCCACTACGAGGATCGTGGGAAGATCCTCTCTTTGGGGCTGTGCAGCAGCCAACATCATTACCTCATGGCCTAGTCTGGTTCATTTATTGAAATTAATACATCAGTATTGGATTAAGAGGGAGCGCCCCAGTTTTCTGTTTCCAAAACTTGGAGATTGTCTGTGTCTTGAAAAGGAGCCCCGTCCAATCTTAATGCTCCTATTCATTTCATTCGGAAGGTTCTCATTTATTGATACTTTCCAAGGTAGACGACATTTCATCACCACGTTCTTTCATTCTATTCCATTTGTTGTAACCGTTGTTGAGTTGACACATTTGTTGAACGTCCTTTTGGTCTGCTGGGATTCATATGGAAATACACTTATTTAGTCGCTTCGACGGGTGTTCTGAATTTTTGCTACAAATCTTCTGGATTTGTGGCAGAAATAACAATGTCGTCTGCAAATCACAGGTAACTCAATGAGACTCCATTGATGTTGATTACTTTTGCTTCTCACGTGTTGCTGTGAAAAGCTTTGGTGACACGAGTCCCCCGTACGCACACCGTGCTCGTCCTTACTTGTATCGTCACGTCATTTAATGGTGATGTGGCACTTCCATACATGCTCCGTATAATATCAGTGTAAACTTCTTCAGCACACATTTGTCTTCTTAATGCAGGCGGTGTCCAAACGCATTTAGCTGAGGGCGAGATTAATAAAGAAATGTAATCTGTCAAGTGCCACATGTATAAACATGGAATCTACATGTTTGCACGCACACACACACACCATGCACGCACGCGCCTGCCTGCCTCCCTCTCCTCCTCCCCCCCCATCCTCTCTCCTCTCCTCTCCCCCATCCTCTATCCTCCCTCCCCCATCCTCTTTCTCCCTCTCCCCATCCAATCCTCCCTCTCTGCTCCCTCCCCCATCCTATCTCCTACCCTCTCCCCCATCCTCTCCTCCCCCATCCTCTCTCTCCATGTACACACAGACACCTCATGCCTGCCCCATGTACACACAGACACCTTATGCATGTCCCGTATACACACACAGACACCTCATGCATGTCCCGCATACCTACAGACACCTCATGCCTGCCCCATGTTCCCACAGACACCTCATGTATGCCCCATATACATACACAGACACCTCATGTATGTCCCATACACACACAGACACCCATGCTTGTCCCATGTACATACACGGACACCTCATACATGTCCCATGTTCCCACAGACACCTCGGGCATGTCCCGTATACACACACAGACACCTCATGCATGTCCCGTATACACACACAGACATCTCATGCCTGCCCCATGTACACACAGACACCTCATGCCTGCCCCATGTACACACAGACACCTCATGCATGTCCCGTATACCTACAGACACCTCATACATGTCCCATGTTCCCACAGACACCTCGGGCATGTCCCGTATACACACACAGACGCCTCATGCATGTCCCGTATACACAGACAGACACCTCATGCATGCCCCATGTACACACAACCAACCTCATGCTGTGCCCCATGTGCACACAGACACCTCATGCCTGCCCATGTGCACACAGACACCTCTGCCTGCCCCATGTACACACAGACACCTCATGCTTGCCCCATGTTCCCACAGACACCTCATGTATGCCCTATGTACACACACAGACTTCTCATGCATGCCCCATTTCCCCACCACACCTCATCATGCCCCATGTTCCCACAGACACATCCTCTGTACCATGTACAAACAGACACCTCATGCATGCCCTATATACACACAACGACACATCATGTATGCCCTATGTACACACACAGACTTCTCATGCATGCCTCATGTTCCCACAGACACCTCCTGCATGACCATGTACAAACAGACACCCTCATGCATGCCCCATATACACACACAAAAACCTCATGCATTCTCCATGTACACACAACAAAAACCTCATGCAAGTCCCTTATGTAACAGGGTATGTTATTCTGCTTGTCTTCCACTCTGTTATGTAAGTCCTGCTAAGGGTTAATCTGCAGGCTTGTTGACCCCCCTCATGCCCATCCTATGAGTTACAGAAGTATGGTGGGACCCGGCCGTGTGTAGCCTCTCGGGAGAGGTATAAACCATGAGCCCTTCCCTTTCTTGTTCCTCCTAGGAGGGAGTGGTAAATTTAGCTTAGTCCTGTTTCTGCTCTGGAGGATAGAGGAAGCAGAGAGCTGTGAGTCTCTCCCGTGGTGGGATGAGCGTGCTCACCTTCAGCCTTTGACTGGGGAACATCAGATTCAGCCACAGAGGGCCCTGTAAGATCAGGGGCCATCACCATCCAGAGGTCTGGAGCCCCCTAGACTCTGCATCGCTGTAAGGAAGATCTGCATGGAATGCCTGCCATACAAAAAATACCCTTATAATCATACTTCTGTCTAAGTATCAGTCCTTGGTCAGGATGTGAAGTATGCAATAGTAGGGGCTGATTTCTGGACACCCAGCAACCCACTATGGCTGGGGGCGCTGAACACCAATGAGAAGACAGTGCATTATGTGAAAACAAACTGTACTTTGCATTGATATAGTACCAATGGCAGAATTTATTTACAGATTTGGACCATCCGGTTCCTTTGGTCCGTGGTTGAGAAACAGAGATTCAAATGTAATACCGTAAATACGCCATTCTGCGCACGCACGTCTCCAAATAAATAAGGAGACATCTGTGCTGATAAAAGGAGCGCACCTGAGTTACACAGCTGGGAGTATGCTAATGGTGTGCAAAGTACATTAAATAGTTCCTTCCCCACTTCCTAAAAGGATTCCCATACCCAATATATAGGGTTGCTAATAAGCCTAAGGCACCAACCTAATGACTGGAACGGTGTCAGACCCAACAGGGCTAAAGCCCACGACCATGCTTTTCTAGGCCGCAGCTCTAGCAGTGTGAGCTAAACCCAGCCGGTTGGTAGTATCCCTGTCAATCCTACTTTTAATCTGCTCACTACTTACTGTACAATGTAGCTAAGCTAGAACTAATCGGCAGCACTGTCGCCGGAACCACAGCTTTCAGGTTTTTTCAGCGGCGGCTCCAGAAACATCGGAACTAAGAATGATCGGCCTCTGACAACGTAATCCTTGTAACCAGCGGGGTACTTGAGAAGAATCCTCCTCTTGCTTGGGAATCTTGGCCTGCGGAATGAAAGCTTTTAAATTATGAAATCATTTTCAATACTAACTTTTTATATCGAACAAAAATGTGGACAGGCCGAGGCAACGCCCAAACCTCGGCTCAATGCACTTATTTTTATTAACTAAACGAAAAAGCAGTCTCTTAAACCCCTTCACTATAAGACTTTGTTGCCATATAATGCCATACAATCTCATTGGGCTCCCTTAACTAATCTAAATATCCTAAAAGCACACAATTTTGTTTCTTTTGGTTCTCTGGACATTAAATAAAATGGCATTCATTAGGCCCTCTGGAATAGGAAAGTGTTTTGTCAATCAAGTGTTTTCTCCACAATTAATAGCAAAGGGAGTCGAGCACACCAAAAAATAGGGAAAATCTAAAAAGTTGCAAAAAAATGTAAATTAATTACTTTTTGCTACCTTTTGATTTTTCCTATTTTTGGTGTGCTCGGCTCTCTTTTGCTCATGATTGTCCATCCTTGGCCGGAACCCTTGCAGGGGGATCCCAAGTGGCTTGACCTAATTCCCCATCTTTTTATTCTCCACAATTAACCCGCTAAGCCCCTATCAGAGAGCAAATAAAGATCAGCGGAAAAAGAAAGAGGGGTGCGGGGGGCTTTGCCAGTGGAAGTACATGCTGAACACACAGTGACAAGAGGGGTCAGCCAGGGGAAATCAAACCCCTCCCAAGTCTTAGCTCACCGTGTTTACAAACTTACTTTTAAACATTTTTTAAACAAACTTATAGGTGTAAGATTTGGGTCAAATTAAAATAAAAGGAGTGTTACTTGTGTGTTCTGTGTCTCCCATACTAGTGAAGTTTTTGTTTCCCATCTAGTGATGTTCTGCTCTCCCCGTACTTGTGACGTTCTGTGACTCCCATACTAGTGACGTTCTGTGTCTCCCATACTAGTGACGTTCTGTTTCTCTGCCATACTAGTGACGTTTGTGTTTCCCATACTGTGAGGTTCTGTGTCTCCCGTACTTGTGACGTTCTGTGACCTCCAGTACCGTGACGTTCTGTGTCTTATTCATTTTCAACTGTGTGCTCAGAAAATCCTGAGGGCCCTTATTAAAGATGTCTTCCTATAAAAGATTGTAGCAAAGGGAAGGAGTGCAATAGCGATGCATTTGACAAAGCGTACGCATGCGCGAAATGCATTAGAGGTTCCCCCCAGGGTTCTTGTCTGTCAGTATTTTGACTCAATAAAGTAGTTGTTTTATCGACCAGTCTCCGTTTTCCTGGTTTTTACCCTTACATCGCTATTACGCTCTTTCCCTTGGACACCATTGCTGGCAACCATCCAGGCCAGAGCACGCTGTGTTCAGGCAAATAACTCCACAAGTTTGTGAGTACTCGTTATATTTTGAATCTTATGGACTTTCAAACTTAAACCACTCCAGGTGTACTCTATGGGTTGTGTAGTATAGCTTACTGGGTGGTCTGAATTTCCCTTTCTGTTTTTTTTTTTTTTACATCCCTAGTTTCTTTATTTGTTTATACCCTGTAAATATGACATTCGTGACCTGTTTCTACTCTCACGGTACCCAGACACATCACCACTTCATCATGGTTCTAATTACATATACCATCCAAATGACATTGTTATATATTACTTTGGTTGTACCTGCACACTTTAGAGCCCTGATTTTGGAAGCATATGCTTCAGTTTTTTGTCATTTTTCCTATCAAGATTGTAGTTCAGTCAGTTCATTTAAACTCAGCTGATCTGCAGAACTGGAAAGCAGCTTCACAAGCATATTGAATAGGAGCCAACAAGCGAACAGGTTTTATTAAGATTAGAATAAATGAAAGTGACCCAGGCATGGATTGAACCCACAACACAGCTTTCTGCAGTCCCCAGAAAGGCTGTTGTGCTCCAGACTTTGTCATTTTTTCAACCTGGGTTCCTATGAACCTAGGCTCTAGGGCTCCTCGAGCATCCCTAGAGGGTTTCCGTAGTTTTAAGATCATTTTAAAATTGTACCAAATAGAGAAGAATTTACAATGCGTCTGATCTCAAGGCGCTGTTGAGAGGGCACAATGGGATTAAGAAGCGTACGGCACATGGGTAATAGAGAAGTGACGGCACCATGGGTAGAGGTGACGGCACATGGGTATGGAGACTTACGTCACCCGATGGGCCAGAGAGTGACTGCACAAGAGGAGATGGGCAGGAGATGAACGGCCACAAAAAACTTGTCAGAGAGTGAACGGCGAACAAAAAATGGTCAGAGACTGAACGGCACATGGGCAATGAGAGTGAAGAAACGGCCCAATGTGCAGAGACGAGGACGTCACAAATGGGCATAGACTCACAGGCACAACGAAATTGTTAACGAGATTACGGCAACATTTTCAGAGACTAGAGCAATAAACGGAACAACATAATGTCAAGACTGACGTCACGTGGGACAGAGACTGACGCACATGGGTACGACAAAGAGTGACGGCACAAAGAAATGTGTAGAGGAGTGCCGGCAAAAAGGTGTAGAAAGAACTGAACTGAACGCACATGGGCAGTAGAGTGACGGCACATGGGCAGAGATGCTGACATGGCAGATCGACTGGCAAGGACTGAACGGCACCTGGGCAGAGATACACGGCACAATGGTCTAGAGTAGTGACGGCACATGGGCAGAGCTGACGGTGCACATGGGCAGAGACGACGAATGGCAGAGCGAGCACATGTAGAGCAGCGCTGACGGCAGCCACTGGGTAGAGTGACGGCGGACTGGGTAAGATGACGGACATGGGTAGAATGGGTAGAGAGTGAACAAGGCACATGGTGACAGGTAGAGTGACGCACAATGGAAGACAGCAGAGAGTGACGGCACATGGGCAGAGAGTGAGCACATGGGACAGTACAGGTGTGACGTGCACATGGGCACAGTGGTGATGGCACAGATGAAGAGCAAGAGTGGAACGGCACATGGTAGAGTGACGCACATGGGCAGAGAGTGACGGCAGCATGGAGCAGAGGGTGTAGATGGCACATGGCAGAGAGTGACGGACATGGGCGAGAGATTGCAAGTCGGGCAAAAGTGACGGCACCATGGGCAGAGAGTAGACGGCACATGGGTGCGAGACTGGCACATGAGAAGAAGAGTAGGAAGGCACATGGCAGAGACTAGACGACACGGGCAGAACAGAGGACGAAAGAACGGCACTGGAAGAAGACATAGGAGAGAGATGGCAGAGGATGCACAATGGCAAGAGATGACGGCACATGGGCAGAAGAGTGACGGCACATGGGGCAGAGACCGACGGCACATGGACAGAGAGTGACAGCACATGGGCAAAGACTGACGGGAACAATGGGGCAGAGACTGACGGCACATGGACAGAGAGTGACAGCACAAGGGCAGAGAGTGACGGACATGGGCAGAGAGTGACGGCCTGATGGGCAGAGAGTGATGGCACATGGGGCAGAAGGAGGCACATGGGCAGAGATGACGGCACATGGGAGGAGAGTGACAGCACAAGGCAGAGAGTGACGACACATGGCAGAGAGTGACGACACATGGGCAGAGAGTGATGGCATGGGGCAGAGAGTGACGGCACATGGCAGCAGAGAGTACGGCACATGGCAGGAGAGAGTGACGGCACATGGGCAGAGAGTGACGGGCACTTGGGCAGAAAGTCAAGGCACATGGGCATAAGTGACGGCACATGGGCCAGAGTGACGGCACCTAGCAGAGAGTGGTGGCACATGGGGCAGAAGTGACGGCAACATGGGCAGAGAGTGACAGCACATGGGCAGAGTGGCGGCACAGTGGGCAGAGCACTTATTAGCCTCTTCTATAGGACTGACATGCTGCACATACATAGGATTTGGGGGCGTTATGTGACCCGGCCCTGTATATACAGCACAATAAATAGACGGTGTGTGGGTCTGTGAAATCTGTGTACTTGTGTAAATCTGTTTATATTATTGTGTATTAGTGTGTTCTGCGTTAAGAGATTTGTGTATCATGCTTTCGTTGTGAATGTGTGCATCAGTGTGTTAATATGTGTTTTTCCGCATGTTAATGTGTGTGTGTCTATCATCATGTTAATGTGTGTGTTCTATCAGCATATAATGATGTGTATCACGCATGTTAATGAATGTGTATCAGGTGTTAATGTGTATGTGTATCATCATGTTAATATATGTGTGTGTATCAGCATGTTATGTGTGTGTGTGATCAGCATGTTGCATGTGTGTGTGTATCAGCGTGTTAATGTGTGTGTACAGTATGAGCATGTAATGTTGTGTATCCGGTGTAATGTTGTGTGTTGTATATAGCGTGTTAATGTGGTGTGTGTATCAGCATGTTAATGTGTGTGTATCAGCGTGTTAATGTGTGTGATGAGCATGTTAATGTTTGTGTATCCGCGTTTAATATGGTGTGTGTGTGTAGTATCAGCGTGTTAATGTGTGTGTGTATCAGCATGTTAATATGTGTGTGTTTCACGCTTGTTAATGTGTGTCTATGAGCATGTTAATGTTTGTGATATCCGCGTGTTTAAATAGTGTGTGTGTGTGTGTATCGCGTGTTTAATGTGTGTGTGTGTATCAGTGTGTTTTGTTTGTGTGTAATCAGCAGTTAATGTGTGCCATGTAGAGCACAGTGGGCAACTGGGTCTCTGCCATGTCCTGAGCACATGGAGCAGACTGGGGTCTCTTGCCATGTCTGAGCACAGTGTAGCAGACTGGGGTCTCTGCCATGTCTGAGCACAGTGGAGCAGACTGGGGTCTCTGCCATGTCTGAGCACAGTGTAGCAGACTGGGGTCTCTGCCATGTCTGAGCACAGTGGAGCAGACTGGTGTCTCTGCCATGTCTGGCACAGTGTAGCAGACTGGGGGTCTCTGCCATGTCTGAGCACAGTGGAGCAGTCTGGGGTTCTTGCGCAGTTGTGAGGTTGAGAAAGCTGGAACTGGCAGAGAAGTCCAAGTGTTTAGAAAAGGCACAGCCTGCACATCACAGTGTGAAGGAAGCCACTCATATTGCCCTCGGGGGATTTATGTATCCGCTAATCTGCGATGCAGGTTGTTAGCCAGGGAGGTTTGCAGCATCTCAGAGTCTATTTTTAGGCAAGGAAAGGGACAAGTTTGACAAAAGCAGAATGAGATCTACGGTATTCATTATAGTCTGTGTGTCATATAACTCTGTGCATGACTTCTTCTCTCTCACTCCTCTCCTGACTTCTCTTTGCTAAACTGAGACCTGGCTCACTCAGTCTGACTCTGACTCTGCTCTGGAAGCTGACCCTCATCCTACGGTGGCCTTTCCTTCTCCCACACTACCCGTGCCCTGATGGTAGGGGTGGAGGCGTGGGGCTCTGCTCTCCTCTCGCTGCCGTTACCACCGAACCCTTCTATTCCTCCCTCTCTTGCTTTTCCTTATTTGAGGTTCACACAGTCCAGATCTTCTGCGCCTCTCCCTGTCACCGTGGCGGTCATCTATCGCCCACCTACCTCTACTCATCCCCCCTCTCCTTTCTCTCTCACTTTGAATCCTGGCTCTCTTTCTTCGCTCTCTCCTCAGACTCCCTCTTTCTTCTCCTTGGGGACTTCAACTGCCACATTGATGACCCTCTCTTCCTTGGGCCTCCCGCTTTTCTCCCTAACCTCTTCTTTTGGCCTTCAACAGTGGGACTGAAGCTAGCACCCACAAGATGGCCACTACCTAGACCTGGTTTTCACTAAAAACTTATTCTCTCTATCCACCGATTTCTCATTCTCCTTTTCCTCTCTCTCTTGACCATCACCTCATCTCATTTTCTCATCATGCTTCTTCCCTCTCCATCGCCATCTCGCCCCCTCGTTTTTGCAGAAACCTGCGCTCTATTAACCTACCAGCTTTTGATTCCACTTTAAGCTCCTCCCTCTCCTCTCTCAGTTCTACTTCAGACCCTGACAACCTGGTCAGGAACTACAACTCTGCCTTATCCTCCTCTCTTGACCTACATGCCCCGCTTTCTCTCTGCCGTCCTCGCCCTTCTAACCCCAGACCCTGGTCTAACATTCCAACACAACCGCATGCCTCATTCCTCCACTCCGCTCCTCTGAACGCTCTGGAGGAAATTTCATACGCTCGCAGACTTCCTTCACTACAATTTATGCTGTCCTGTTTCAACTCTCGCCTCTCTCAGGCTAAAAAACCTACTTTTCATCACTATCAACACGCACAAGTCTAACCCATGTCGACTCTTTCTGTCTTTGACTCTCTACTCAGACCACCCTCGTCGGCCTCCTCTTCTTCCTCCATCTCACCTCAGGACTTTGCTGACTTTTTAAGGAAAAGGTGGAATTCATATTGCAAACATCCCATCTGTTCCTCCTCCCATCCCACACTGCTTTCTACTCTCCTCCTGCCTTTCTGGACTCTTTTTCTGCTATCTACTGGAGGAGATTGTCACGCTGATCTCCTCTTCTCCCTCTACCTCCTGCCCTCTTGATCCCATTCCTTCCCATCTCCTAAAACCTCTTGCTCACACAGATTTTTAACTCTTCCCTCTACTCTGGTACTTTTCCATCCTCCTTCAAACATGCAACCGTGTACCATTGCTCAAAAACAGCAAGCTTGACCCTACCTGTCCTTCTAAACTATCGACCTGTCTCCCTCCTGCCTTTTGCCCCAACTCCTTGAACGTCTTGTTTCTCTCCGATTGCTACACTTTCTCACACACTATTCTCTTCTAGACCCTCTACAATCTGGCTTCCGCACTGCTCACTCTACTGAAACAGCCCTCACTAAAATAACCGACGACCCCCATGCTGCCATAGACAGAGGTCATTACACTCTGCTCATATTACCGACCTCTCTGCAGCATTTGACACACGTGGACCACCCTCTTCTCCTCCACCTTCCCATACTCTTGGTATTCGGAACAACGCTCTATCCTGGATCTCCTCTTACCTCTCCCATCGTACTTTCAGTGTCTCTTCTGCTAACACCTCCTCCTCCTCTTTCAATCTCTCTGTGGGGGTACCCCGGGCTCTGTCCTGGGACCCCTTCTCTTCTCTTCTCTTCACAACACTCTCTCTAGTGTGACCCTAATCACATCTTTTGGTTTAAATACACCTCAATGCAGACGACACACAAATTTACCTTTCACCCCCTTACACCTGCTATACAGACCAAAGTTTCTGAATGCCTCTCTGGAATTCATCCTGGATGGCCATCCGCCGACTGAAACTCAACATGGCAAAAACAGAGCTCCTTATACTTCCTCCCAAACCTGGCCCTACTACCTCTTCCACATTACTATTGGAAATACGATCATTCCACCAGTAGCCCAAGCACTCTGCCTAGGGGTCACACTTGATTCCTCTCTCACACTTCTCCTCTCATATTCAAAACGTTTCTAAAACTTGTCCGCTTTTTCCTCCGCAATATCACAAAGATACGCCCTTTCCTCTGTTACTCGTCTGCTAAACTCTGACTCAGGCCCTCATTCTCTCCCATCTCGATTACTCTGCAACCTCCTGCTGTCTGGCCTTCCTGCCTCTCCTACAATCTATACTAAACACTTGCTGCCAGAATCACTCTACTCTTTCCTAAATCTGTGTCTCAGCGTCTCCCCTGCTTAACCTCCTCTCCTGTTTCCTATCAAATCACGCATCTCACACCAATTCTTCTCACTTTTAAGCTTTACACTCTTCCGCCCCTCCTAACAAGCTCAGGCCTAATTTCTCCACTATGCACCACCCCCGACTCTTTCGTTGTGCTCAAGGATGTCTTCTCTCTACCCCCTTTGTATCTAAAGCCGTCTCCTTCCTTAAACCTTCTCACTGACTGCCCCGCACCTCTGGAATGCCGTTCCCCATCAATTACCTGACTAACCCTCTCTATCCACCTTTAAGACCCACCTTAAGACACACTTGCTTAAAGAAGCATATGAATAGCACTGTGGATATTCTGAACACATGATACATAAAGCTTGGCCCCCTGCAATGCACTTACCCAGACTCCCTCCTCTGTCTCTGTACGTTCTACCTACCTATTAATTAGATGTAAGCTCCTCGGAGCAGGGACTCCTTTTCTTAAATTTTACTCTTATGTCTGAAGCACTTATTCCATGACCTGTTATTTATATTATTTGTATATATGATTACAAACATGTATTACTACTGTGAAGCGCTATGTATATTTATGGCGCTATATAAATAAAGATATACATACAATACAATAATAATAATAATTGTTTGCTCTTGTACAGTGCGGCTAGTTCTACGTAGCGTTTTATACAGAGACATTTTGCACGGCGCAGTTTCCCTGCCCCGGGGAGCTTAAATCTATGTTTTGGTGCCTGAGCACAGGGAGATAAAGTGGCTTGCCCAAGGTCACAAGGTGTGGTTAGAAAGGTAGGGGATAGGCGCTGGCAATGTGCTGTGTTGGAGAGTAGGAAGGCCTGCAATGTGTTGTGTTAGAAGAGGCCCTGCCCTCAAGGAGCTTATAATCTATAGGCGGGTAGGCTGAAACATTGGGTACAGGGGTATGAGAGAGTTGGTGGGTTTCAGAAAGCAATAGAGCAGCTGTAACATTACCAGACATCAGCGAACACAGCAAATGGTGACGCGCTTTGGCCGCCCTCGGTTGACCGCCTTTGGGGCGACTCAGGTGTTATGTCCTAGCGATTCTTTGTAGAATTAAACAGTAGGATAGCGCAGTTCTGCACCTCGCGGCAGACATGTCGGGGGGTGGGGGGGAGGCGACTGATGAGCTCCAGGTGGTCTGGGAAGCGTTGAAGCGTCGCTTTTCCCAATACTGTTAACCCCATCCTGCTTGGCTTAGGGAACATGGACAGTGGATGCATATTATTACAGTAAGTTTATTACTACGACTGCAGTACTTTCCTGTATTCCCGTGTTTGCTTATATGCAAACACTACCAGATACAAATACATTTGTAAAAGTATAAAACTGTACAGGATGGGCCGCAAAGCATTCGGGTATAGAAGCCTGGACAATGACCTGTAGACAATGCAAATCCCAATTACTGTATAACTGCAGCAGCCTGTGCTTTGCCAACAGCTGACGGGGTTTGAACATTCCCTTGTACCCGCGTTTGGGCAACATTTTCTATGTGTGTCTTCCTCTGGTGAAAAGACACACGTTAACCCTTTCACTGCCGAGGGGCATGCCACGCAGATCATTATCCAGGATTATAAACCTCGGAGCTGATGAGTTTTTAGTAAAAGGGGGAGAGAAGTGACATACGAGGAAGTAGAATTGACACATCCCATTATAATATATGTATCATGTAACGCCTCTTAGTGTATGAACTCTGCAAATCAGTGGCTGGCACACGCGGGGCGAAAGTGAAGAACCGCCTGACACACTGACCCAAAATATTGAGGGGCTCTCTTATTCCCTTATTTAATCCCACCCCCCTCCCCCCATCCCCATGCTGGAGAATGTGTGAATTGAGAGTCAATAAGGAAGGGAGGATGCTGGGAGGGAATACAGGCCGGGTATTATCCCTGAGGCTGAAGTAAAGAGGGTCCAGACTGGGTTAAGAAGTACAGAGCCAGCAAACCAACTCAAAGACCGTTGTTTCACTTTTTATTGTTTTAATTATTATTACAGCTTAATTTTGGGAACTGGGCCGGTACAGAGATCATGCTGGTTCACAGTGAATAATTGTGCAACCCACAGCAATACTGCAGTCTTCAAGCTGATTCCTGTCAGCGTCTCACAAAACAGAACAGATTTTTGTCTTCAGAGAAATGTGTATTGCTTGTTATTTAACTGGCAGGGAGCGTCCATATTAATTAAATGACTGTGCACGAGAAACACGGCGGCACTCCACTCCACCCTCTGCCTTATCAAAACATTCATCTTCCTGTTATTTGTATCACTGATTATTCAAACTTGCTGTAACAAAAAGTTCACACATCAACGTTCAATGAAGCTCCCCAGTGATCTCCCAAGTCCTGCGGTTCACGCCTCTCTTCTCCACATTGCTCCCACACATTCCCTCATCCCAACCTCTCCGCCCATGTCTCCCCACTACTGGATGAACCTCCCCAGTGATCTCCCAGGTCCTGCGTTACAGCCTCTCTTCTCCACGTCGCTCCCACACATTCCCTCATCCCATCCTCTCCAGCCCATGTCTCCCCACTGCTGGATGAAGCCTCCCCGTGATCTCCCAAGTCCTGCCGTTACAGCCCTCTTCTCCACGTCGCTCCCCACACATTCCCCATCCCACCCTCTCCAGCCCATGTCTCCCCACTGCTGGATGAAGCCTCCCAGTGATCTCCCAGGTCCTGCGGTTACAGCCTCTCTTCTCCACGTTGCTCCCCCCACACATTCCCTCATCCCATCCTTTCCATCCCGTGTCTCCCCACCTGCTGGATGAAGCCTCCCCAGTGATCTCCCAGGTCCTGCGGTTACAGCCTCTCTTCTCCACCACGTCGCTCCCACACATTGTCCTCATCCAATCCTCTCCAGCCCGTGTCTCCCCACTGCTGGATGAAGCCTCCCCATGACTCCCAGGTCCTGCGTTTACAGCCTCCTCTCCAACACTTGCTCCCAGGCTCCCACACATTCCCTCATCCCATCCTCTCCAGCCCGTGTCTCCCCACTGCTGGATGAAGTCTCCCCAGTGATCTCCCAGGTCCTGCGGTTACAGCCTCTCTTCTCCACGTCGCTCCCACACATTGTTCTCATTCCATCTTCCTATCTTACTTTTGGTCGTCGTCTTGGTCTTGTAATCTCCCTTGGAATCCAGTCGAGCGCCATCTTTGTCTAACTATGGTCATTTCTTCTTGCGATATGTTGGGCCCACCGCCATTAAAATGTCTCCATCCTTCTCCTGCTGTTACAGGCTTTTGTTTGCTTCTGAAACCATTCATTCTTTTTCCTGTCTCTTCGGGTAATAGCGCAGGGCCGGCCTTAGGGTAAGGCAAGCAAGGTGACCGCCTTGGGTTCCTGTGCCTCCGGTGGCCCCGCTCTCCTACCTCCCGGCGCCGACAGGAAAAGGAAGCGTGGGGGTGTCTGGGTGGCATGTGTGCATGTGTGTCCTTTTACCTTCTCCGTAGCCGGCCGCCTCCGGCTGTGTCGTGTTGCCATGGCAACGTAACATCACGACGCCATATAACGTCACGCCGCCTCGACGCTGCTAGAGGAGGGCTGCTCGTCTAGGTAAGTCCCTCTTTTTATTTTACCGTGGGGCCCTGCTGGCAGCGTGCCGCCTTGGGCCCCGCGGAGCCCTCAGCATACATCTCTCCAGAATTCTTTGAGTTGTCTGAAGTTTCTCAATTATCTTTATAGTTAGGGTTCAAGTTTCACACCCATACGTGAGCACCGGCAGAAACACTTCCTCTTTCAAGCTTGGAAGACTGTGAAAAGAAGAGTAGGGGGGGGCGCAATGCACATAAAAAAGGGATCAGAAGATGTCCCTAACACATAAACAATAGACAGTGTCTATACTAATAGGGTGATGGGATATATACATATATCAGTGTACTCACACGGCCGAGTGTGGTACTGGACGAAATAATGGTATCTTTCACTTCTGACGGCTTGTCAACAAAGACCTTTTCCTCCCAACGCCTTTCCTTTCGTCAACATATTTCCACTACGAGGATCGTGGGAAGATCCTCTCTTTGGGGCTGTGCAGCAGCCAACATCATTACCTCATGGCCTAGTCTGGTTCATTTATTGAACATTAATACATCAGTATTGGATTAAGAGGGAGCGCCCCAGTTTTTCTGTATTCCAAAACTTGGAAGATTGTCTTGTGTCTTGAAAAGGAGCCCCGTCCAATCTTAATGCTCCTATTCATTTCATTCGGAAGGTTCTCATTTATTGATACTTTCCAAGGTAGACGACATTTTCACCGTCTTTCACTTCTATTCCATTTGTTGTAACCGTTGTTGAGTTGACACATTTGTTGAACGTCCTTTTGGTCTGGCTGGGATTCATATGGAAATACACTTATTTAGTCGCTTCGACGGGTTGTCTGAATTTTTGCTACAAATCTTCTGGATTTGTGGCAGAAATAACAATGTCGTCTGCAAATCACAGGTAACTCAATGATGACTCCATTGATGTTGATTACTTTTGCTTCTCACGTGTTGCTGTGAAAAGCTTTGGTGACACGGAGTCCCCCGTACGCACACCGTGCTCGTCCTTACTTGTATCGTCACGTCATTTAATGGATGATGTGGCACTTCCATACATGCTCCGTATAATATCAGTGTACGCTTCTTCAGCACACATTTGTCTTCTTAATGCAGCGGTGTCCAAACGCATTTAGCTGAGGGCGAGATTAATAAAGAAATGTAATCTGTCAAGTGCCACATGTATAAACATGGAATCTACATTGTTTGCACGCACACACACACACACGCATGCACGCACGCGCCTGCCTGCCTCCCTCTCTCCTCCCTCCCCCCATCCTCTCTCTCCTCCCTCTCCCCCATCCTCTATCCTCCCTCCCCCATCCTCTCTTCTCCCTCTCCCCCATCCAATCTCCTCCCTCTCTGCTCCCTCTCCCCCATCCTATCTCCTACCTCTCCCCCATCCTCTCCTCCCCCCATCCCTCTCTCCCATGTACCACAACACCTCATGCCTGCCCCATGTACACACAGACACCTTATGCATGTCCCGTATACACACACAGACACCTCATGCATGTCCCGCATACCTACAGACACCTCATGCCTGCCCCATGTTCCCACAGACACCTCATGTATGCCCCATATACATACACAGACACCTCATGTATGTCCCATACACACACAGACACCCATGCTTGTCCCATGTACATACACGGACACCTCATACATGTCCCATGTTCCCACAGACACCTCGGGCATGTCCCGTATACACACACAGACACCTCATGCATGTCCCGTATACACACACAGACATCTCATGCCTGCCCCATGTACACACAGACACCTCATGCCTGCCCCATGTTACACAACAGACACCTCATGCATGTCCCGTAACCACAGACACCTCATACATGTCCCATGTTCCCACAGACACCTCGGGCATGTCCCGTATACACACACAGACGCCTCATGCATGTCCCGTATACACAGACAGACACCTCATGCATGCCCCATGTACACACAGACACCTCATGCCTGCCCCATGTGCACACAGACACCTCATGCCTGCCCCATGTGCACACAGACACCTCATGCCTGCCCCATGTACACACAGACACCTCATGCTTGCCCCATGTTCCCACAGACACCTCATGTATGCCCTATGTACACACACAGACTTCTCATGCATGCCCCATGTTCCCACACACACCTCATGCATGCCCCATGTTCCCACAGACACATCCTTCATGTACCATGTACAAACAGACACCTCATGCATGCCCTATATACACACACAGACACATCATGTATGCCCTATGTACACACACAGACTTCTCATGCATGCCTCATGTTCCCACAGACACCTCCTGCATGTACCATGTACAAACAGACACCTCATGCATGCCCCATATACACACACAAAAACCTCATGCATTCTCCATGTACACACACAAAAACCTCATGCAAGTCCCTTATGTAACAGGGTATGTTATTCTGCTTGTCTTTCCCACTCTGTTATGTAAGTCCTGCTAAGGGGTTAATCTGCAGGCTTGTTGACCCCCCTCATGCCCATCCTATGAGTTACAGAAGTATGGTGGTGACCCGGGGCCTGTGTAAGCCTATCTGGGAGAGGTATAAACCATGAGCCCGTCCCTTCTTGTTCCTCCTAGGAGGGAGTGGTAAATTTAGCTTAGTCCTGTTTCTGCTCTGGAGGATAGAGGAAGCAGAGAGCTGTGAGTCTCTCCCGTGGTGGGATGAGCGTGCTCACCTTCAGCCTTTGACTGGGGAACATCAGATTCAGCCACAGAGGCCCTGTAAGATCAGGGGCCATCACCATCCAGAGGTCTGGGACCCCTGAGACTCTGCATCGCTGTAAGGAGATCTGCAGTGGATGCCTGCCATACAAAAAATACCCTTATAATCATACTTCTGTCTAAGTATCAGTCCTTGGTCAGGAGGGTGAAGTATGCAATAGTAGGGGCTGATTTCTGGACACCCTGCAACCCACTATGGCTGGGGGCGCTGAACACCAATGAGAAGACAGTGCATTATGTGAAAACAAACTGTACTTTGCATTGATATGAGTACCAATGGCAGAATTTATTTTACAGATTTGGACCATCCGGTTCCTTTGGTCCGTGGTTGAGAAACAGAGATTCAAATGTAATACCGTAAATATCGCCAGTTCTGCGCACGCACGTCTCCAAATAAATTAAGGAGACATCTGTGCTGAATAAGGAGCGCACCTGAGTTACACAGCTGGGAGATATGCTAATGGTGTGCAAAGTACATATAAATGAGTTCCTTCCCACACTTCCTAAAAGGATTCCCATACCCAATATATAGGGTTGCTAATAAGCCTAAGGCACCAACCTAATGACTGGAACGGTGTCAGACCCAACAGGGCTAAAGCCCACGACCACTGCTTTTCTAGGCCGCAGCTCTAGCAGTGTGAGCTAAACCCAGCCGGTTGGTAGTATCCCTGTCACATCCTACTTTTAATCTGCTCACTACTTACTGTACACATGTAGCTAAGCTAGAACTAATCGGCAGCACTGTCGCCGGAACCACAGCTTTCAGGTTTTTTTCAGCGGCGGCTCCAGAAACATCGGAACTAGAGAATGATCGGCCTCTGACCACGTAATCCTTGTGACCAGCGGGGTACTGAGAAGAATCCTCCTCTTGCTTGGGAATCTTGGCCTGCGGAATGAAAGCTTTTAAATTATGAAATCATTTTCAATACGTGAACTTTTTATATCGAACAAAGAATGTGGACAGGCCGAGGCAACGCCCAAACCTCGGCTCAATGCACTTATTTTTATTAACTAAACGAAAATAGCAGTCTCTTAACCCCTTCACTAATAAGACTTTGTTGCCATATAATGCCATACAATCTCATTGGGCTCCCTTAACTAATCTAAATATCCTAAAAGCAACAATTTTGTTTCTTTTGGTTCTCTGGACATTAAATAAAAATGGCATTCATTAGGGCCCCTGGAATAGGAAAGTGTTTTGTCAATCAAGTGTTTTCTCCACAATTAATAGCAAAAGGGAGTCGAGCACACCAAAAAATAGGGAAAATCTAAAAAGTTGCAAAAAAAATGTAAATTAATTACTTTTTTGCTACCTTTTGATTTTTTCCTATTTTTTGGTGTGCTCGGCTCTCTTTTGCTCATGATTGTCCATCCTTGGCCGGAACCCTTGCAGGGGGATCCCAAGTGGCTTGACCTAATTCCCCATCTTTTTATTCTCCACAATTAACCCGCTAAGCCCCTATCAGAGAGCCAATAAAGATCAGCGGAAAAAGAAAGAGGGGTGCGGGGGCTTTGCCAGTGGAAGTACATGCTGAACACACAGTGACAAGAGGGGTCAGCCAGGGGAAATCAAACCCCTCCCAAGTCTTAGCTCACCGTGTTTACAAACTTACTTTTAAACATTTTTTAAACAAACTTATAGGTGTAAGATTTGGGTCAAATTAAAATAAAAGGAGTGTTACTTGTGATGTTCTGTGTCTCCCATACTAGTGAAGTTTTGTGTTTCCCATACTAGTGATGTTCTGCGTCTCCCGTACTTGTGACGTTCTGTGACTCCCATACTAGTGACGTTCTGTGTCTCCCATACTAGTGACGTTCTGTTTCTGCCATACTAGTGACGTTTTGTGTTTCCCATACTTGTGAGGTTCTGTGTCTCCCGTACTTGTGACGTTCTGTGACTCCAGTACCAGTGACGTTCTGTGTCTTATTCATTTTCAACTGTGTGCTCAGAAATCCTGAGGGCCCTTATTAAAGATGTCTTCCCTATAAAAGATTGTAGCAAAGGGAAGGAGTGCAATAGCGATGCATTTGACAAAGCGTACGCATGCGCGAAATGCATTAGAGGTTCCCCCCAGGGTTCTTGTCTGTCAGTATGTTGACTCAATAAAGTAGTTGTTTTATCGACCCAGTCTCCGTTTTCCTGGTTTTTACCCTGTACATCGCTATTACGCTCTTTCCCTTGGACACCATTGCTGGCAACCATCCAGGCCGAGAGCACGCTGTGTTCAGGCAAATAACTCCACAAGTTTGTGAGTACTCGTTATATTTTTGAATCTTATGGACTTTCAAACTTAAACCACTCCAAGGTGTAGCTCTATGGGTTGTGTAGTATTAGCTTACTGGGGGTCTGAATTTCCCTTTTCTGTTTTTTTTTTTTTTACATCCCTAGTTTCTTTATTTGTTTATACCCTGTAAATATGAGCATTCGTGACCTGTTTCTACTCTCACGGTGGACCCAGACACATCACCAACTTCATCATGGTTCTAATTACATATACATCCAAATGACATTGTTATATATTACTTTGGTTGTACCTGCACACTTTAGAGCCCTGATTTTGGAAGCATATGCTTCAGTTTTTGTCATTTTTCCTATACAAGATTGTAGTTCAGTTCATTTAAACTCAGCTGATCTGCAGAACTGGAAAGCAGCTTCACAGCATATTGAATAGGAGCCAACAAGCGAACAGGTTTTAGTTAAGATTAGAATAAATGAAAGTGACCCAGGCATGGATTGAACCCACAACAGCCTTTCTGCAGTCCCCAGAAAGGCTGTTGTGCTCCAGACTTTGTCATTTTTTTTCAACCTGGGTTCCTATGAACCCTAGGGCTCCTCGAGCATCCCTAGAGGGTTTCCTGTAGTTTTAAGATCATTTTAAAATTGTACCAAATAGAGAAGAATTTACAATGCGTCTGATCTCAGAGGCGCTGTTAGAGAGCGTTGGGGTTCCTCAGAATTTCACATAGGGTTCTTTAAACAAGAACATTTTGGAAACCACTGCTTTAAGTACTACAGTGCATCAGTCCTCTGACTGCAGCGTTCTCTAAAATGTAATAACCCTCTTGTCTTCTATTTACAGACATTGCTGTTCCATCTGAGAAGAGGATAAAGACCAGAGAGCGGTACAAAATCTCGGGGCATAACATCAACTAGGACAATGGAGCACGCAATAAATGTAGTGGATGGACAGCCTTTGCAAGGCCTCAAGATCTCCCAGGATATCAAAGCAAGCAAGATCTCCACCTGCATTGCTGGCTTCTTAGTGGAACACACCAAGGAGAAAGTCAGCATCTACCAAGCTCTGCTGAAGAAGCTGGTGTCAGGTACAGTGGCTTTGGCTCTGCTGGAAGCCCAGGCTGCCACTGGTTACATCATTGACCCAACAACCAACCAAAGACTGTCCGTTGAGGAAGCCATCCATAATGGGGTTGTCGGGCCAGAGTACCACAAAGAACTGACCTCTGCAACAAATGCTGTGACTGGATACAAACTCAAGGATGAAACAGTCTCTCTCTTCCAAGCATTCAAGAAGAGTCTGGTTGTTAAAAATGATGCAATACGTTTCCTGGAGGCTCAAATAGCCACCGGTGGTGTAATTGACCCAGTGAGCAGCAACTGTGTATCTTTGTCAGAGGCCTACAAACTTAACTACATAGATCAAGAAATGTACAAAATACTCTCTGAAAGCACTGAAGCTGCCAAATGCTATCTTGACCCCAACACACAAGAGTATTCGACTTACCAGGAGCTATTGGCCAAATGCATCACAGATGCAGAAACTGGGTTACCACTGCTGCCTCTGAAAGATACTTTGCAGGGACTGAGGAAGCCTGTGACATCAGACCAGCTTTTAATGGCCAACATCATTGATCAAGCTTTATACGATGACATCAAACAAGGCAAAATGACATTGGAGAAGGTGGGGAAACTGCAGAATGTTCAGCAGTACCTGCATGGATTGGGAAGCATTGATGGTGTTTACATAGAGAGTACCAAAGAGAAAATGAGCATTTACCATGCTATGAAGCAGAACTTTCTCACGTCAGACTCAGCAGTTGCTCTGCTGGAAGCTCAAGCAGCCACTGGCTTCATCACTGACCCAGTGAGCAATGCAAAGTTCTTTGTCACACAGGCCATTCAGGAGGGACTGGTGGGACTTGAACTCAAAGAGAAACTGGTGAATGCTGAAAGGGCAGTGACTGGATTTACTGACCCATACACAGGAAACAAGATCTCCCTTTTCCAAGCTATAAAGAAAGAGCTTATTGATAAAAAACAGGGCCTTAATCTGCTTGAAGTCCAGGTTGCCACAGGAGGCATCATTGACCCAGTTCACAGTCACCGTGTTCCAATTCAAGTTGCCTACAAGCAGGGCTTGTTCAATGAGGAGATGTCCAACATAATATCTGACCCTATTAATGGTCCAAAGGGATTCCTGGATCCAAACACTAATGAAATGGTCACTTATCTGGAGCTGAGAAAGAGGTGTACTGTTGACCCTGACTCAAGGCTGTACTTTCTCCCTCTGAAACTCACCTTCCAAGGCTTAAGGGTCACAGTCACAAGTGAAGAGTTGCTGGACTCCATGATCATTGATAAACAAACTTACAAAGACCTACAACAGGGAAATACTTCTGTTCAACAGGTTGCTGAAAGAGAATCAGTGAAACAGTACCTTGAGGGAACGGGGTGTATTGCTGGTGTGGCTATACTGTCTACCAATGAGAGGAAAAGCATTTACCAAGCAATGAAAGAGCATCTTGTTATGCCAGGTACTTCCATGGCCCTGCTAGAAGCCCAAGCAGCCACTGGATTTTTGGTGGACCCCGTGAGGAATGTGAAATTCACCGTGGATGATGCAGTTAAAATCAGCCTGGTTGGGCCAGAGTTTCGTGAGAAGTTACTCTCTGCAGAAAAAGCTGTGACAGGATACAAGGATCCATACACTGGGACAAAGATTTCTCTCTTCCAAGCCATAAAGAAAGGTTTCATTGGGAAAGATCATGGCATCCATCTTCTGGAAGCACAGATTGCCACTGGCGGCATAATTGATCCAGTGCAGAAGCATCGTCTCCCATTGGAGGTGGCTTACAAGCGTGGCTACTTCGATGAAGAAATGAACAAGAGTTTACTAGATCAAACAGATGACACTAAGGGTTTTTTTGACCCCAACTCTAAAAAAAATATGACTTATGCCCAGCTTTTGCAGAAATGCGTTGTTGATCCTCACACAGGCCTCTGTCTCTTTCCATTGTTCGATAAAGAGGATGTACTCAAAACATCACATACATTTATAGATTACCAGACGCAAGTGGCTTTCAAAACCGCAAAAGTGACTGTGACATCAGGGAAATACAAAGGGCAACCAGTCTCCCTTTGGAAACTTCTATTCTCTGACTATTTTACAACTGAGCAAAGGGAGTCTTTCGTTAAGCAATATAAATCAGGAAGTCTTTCAGTGGAAGAGTTAGCTAGCACGATTGCCACAGCCATTCAACAACTCGTCTCTACCACCAAGATCACATTTGAGGGACTTAGGGAATCTGTTACTCCCGGACAGCTGCTGAATTCTGAAATTATCAACAAAGACTTGTTTGAAAAGCTACAGCAAGGTGAAACGTCGGCTAAGGACGTGGTAAAGATTGACACCGTAAAGAAATACCTGCAAGGCACTGGAAGCATTAGTGGACTTATCGTTACAGAGACTCAAGAGAAGATTGGTATCTACCAAGCAAGGAAGAAAGGACTTTTAAGGCCAGGGACATCACTCATCCTCTTAGAAGCTCAGGCAGCAACAGGCTTTGTAATTGATCCAGTAGAAAACCGAAAATATTCAGTAGAAGAGGCTCTTAGGGCCAAAGTAATTGGCCTAGAATTCTATGAGAAGCTGTTGTCAGCAGAGAAATCAGTGACTGGTTACAAAGATCCTTACACAGATGAAATGATCTCCCTCTTCCAGGCCATGAGCAAGGACTTGATTGTGAAGGAACATGGAATTCGACTTCTAGAAGCCCAAATTGCCACTGGCGGCATCATTGACCCAATAAACAGCCACAGGATTCCTGTTGAAGTTGCTTACAAGCGTGGGTATTTTGACAAAAAAATGAATATCATTCTTTCAGATCCAAGTGATGATACTAAAGGGTTTTTCGATCCAAACACCAATGAAAATCTCACCTACATGCAGCTTAAAGAAAAGTGCATAATAGAACCTTCAACTGAGCTCTGCCTACTTCCCCTACACAGTAAGAAGAGCCAGTTTAGCGTTGATGACTTCGTCAAGGACTCCTTAAGGAATTTGGAGATCTATGTGAAATATGGTAGGTTCGAAGGACAAACTCTTTCAGCGTGGGTGCTGATTAACTCCGAGTACTTCAGTGAGTGGAAGAGGAGAGACATCTTACAGCAGTACAAGTTAAGAAAAATGACACTGGAGCAAATCACCACATTGATAAAAGAGGAAATCAAAAAATGTTCTAACATCAGTTTCCCCGCGATTAGAGGCCAGGTCAACATTTCTCAATTGCTAGAGTCTGAGATCATCGACAAAGAGCTATTTGAGCAGATCCTGGAAGGAAAAGTAACCACGGAAGATGTATTAAAAATGGAAGAGGTTCAAAAGCACCTACATGGTTTTGGTATCCTCGGCGGCATCATTATGAAACCATCTAACGAAAGAATTGATTTCTACGAGGCAACAAAAAAGAATATTCTGTCATCTAGTACAATTCTGCCATTGCTTGAAGCCCAGGCGGCAACTGGCTTTATAATTGACCCAGTAAACAATCAGAAACTCTCTGTTGAAGAGGCACTCAGAACAGACATTATTGGTCCACAGTTCTATGAAAAACTGCTGTCAGCAGAAGAGGCTGTAACAGGTTACACAGACCCATATACAGGAGAGAAAATATCACTCTTTCAGGCCATGAAAAAGGGCCTTGTGGATGAAAAACATGCCACACAGCTCTTAGAAGTCCAACTGGCCACCGGAGGAATCATTGATCCAGTTAATAACTTCCATCTCCCAGTTGCAGTAGCTAATAAGCATGGTTACTTTAATGAAGAAATGCATAAAAACCTCTCCACGCCTACAGATGCAAATAAAACCTACTATGATCCCACTACCAAGGAAATGGTGACTTACGCACAGCTCATCAGTCGCTCACAACAGGATAAAACTACTGGCATCCATTTGCTCCCTGTGCATGAAGATTTTTTCGAGGTCCCAATGGATAACATGCACTCTGATGAGGAAGTAAGACGGGTGTTCAAAAACACCAGGATTGAAGAGCGAAACATGACATTGTGGGATCTGATTCATTCTGGCTACTTCACAGAAGAGCAGAGAAATGAAATCCTGGAAGAATACAAGTCCAAGAAATCCAACCTTCAGGAGCTGACTGCAAAAATTCTACAAATTGTCAAGGATAATGAAATCAAAGTAACGACTCATATTAGTTTCAAAGGCCTGCGAGGAAATGTCCCTGCCGTGAGGTTGTTGGATGTGGGCATCATTAGTCAAAAGACATTTGAAGAGCTTGCACAGGGGCTGAAGACCATTGAGGAAGTGTCAGAGATGGAGAGTGTGAAGAAGTGCTTGCAAGGTACAGGTTGCATCACTGGGGTTTTCCTACAGCCCACAAAAGAGAAGATGAGCATTTATCAAGCAATGAAAAAGAACTTCATTATGCCTGCCAATGGACTAATGCTGTTAGAAGCTCAGGCAGCTACCGGGTTTGTGATTGATCCAATACTGAATCAGAGACTCTCTGTGGACAGTGCAGTGAAAACTGGGGTTGTGGGGCCAGAACTTCATGAAAAGCTCTTGGTTGCAGAAAGTGCCGTGATTGGGTACACGGACCCATATACAGGGAACAAAATCTCTCTAGGACAAGCTATCAGCAAAGAACGTATTCCAAAGGCAGAAGGGATCCCCCTGCTCCAAGCTCAGGTGGCATCCGGTGGGATTATTGACCCAACCCACTGTCATTATGTCCCACTGAAAGTGGCTTACAAGATGGGCTTTCTGGATGAAGAAATGGACTTGTCCAACCCCACACAGGCTCTCAAGATATACTTTGATCCAAACACCAAAGAAAACCTAACCTACTTGCAGCTAAAGGAAAGATGTCATGTGGACCCAGATACAGGTCTTTTGCTGCTGTCTATTTCTGAAAGCGCTGCCTTTTATGCTGAAGCACACACCATCGCTGTGCTAAAATCTGTAAATGTCAATGTGGAAGTGGGAAGATTCAAAGGCCAACCTGTCTCTGTCTGGGACCTTCTGAACTCTGAATACATCAGCATGAGCAAACTGAAAGAGCTACTATGCATGTACAACAGCACCAGTTCTGATGTGCTCCAACAGGTCATAAAAACTGTCACTACCATCATCCAAGAGACAGAAAGTGCTAGCAAAAATATAAAGTTTAAAGGTCTCCGGAAACAGGTGTCGGCCAGTGACCTGTTCCAGTCAGAGGTGATAGACAAGCAAACCCTAGATGAGCTTAGCCTGGGCAAGAAAACTATCATGGAAGTCACAGAAATGGACAATGTACAGCGTTATCTGCAAGGCACAAACTGCATAGCTGGAGTACTCCTACAGTCCACTAACAAGAAAATAAGCATTTATGAGGCCATGTGGAAACGAATTCTGAGACCAGGAACTGCCTTGGTGCTTTTAGAGGCTCAAGCAGCCACTGGATTTATTATTGACCCAGTGAAGAATGAGAAGCTTTCTGTAGATGAAGCAATGGCCAAAGGGCTGATAGGACATGAAATATATGATAAGTTACTCTCTGCAGAGAAAGCTGTAACTGGATACACAGATCCTAACAATGAAGAAAAAATTTCCCTGTTTCAGGCTATGAACAGGACACTTATAATTGAGTGTCATGGAATCCGCCTTCTGGAAGCCCAGATTGCCACAGGTGGCATTATTGATCCAGTACACAGTCACAGAGTCCCTGTAGAAGTGGCTTACAAGCGTGGCTATTTTAATGAGGAAATGAACAAGATCCTCTCTGACCCTAGTGATGATACCAAAGGGTTCTTTGATCCCAACACCCACGAGAACCTCACTTATCTGCAACTTGTAGAAAGATGTATCCAAGACCCTGAAACTGGATTGTACCTTCTCCAGGTGGTGAAGAAAGGGGAGAACTACTTTTACATTACTGACAAAATGAAAGAAGAGTTCCGATCGAAAACCCTGCAAATGTACTTTGGAAAGTTCAAGAATCAAACGGTATCTATATGGGAAATACTTACCTCTCACTATATCACGGATCTCAAAAGGAGAGAGCTTGTAAAACAATATACAATGGGCGTTCTAACTATGGAACAGCTGGTATCAATCCTCACTACTCTTATACAGGAGAACGAGGTCAAAAGTAGTGGTTTAAAATTCAAGGGGCTCAGGGGTGAAGTGGCAGCCACAGACTTGTTCAATGCAGAGATAATTGACAAAAAGACACTTGATAATCTGAAAGAAAGCAAGATAACTGTGGAGAAGGTTGCCCAAATGGACTCAGTGAAAAGATACTTGGAGGGAACAAGCTGCATTGCTGGTGTTTTGGTGTCACCAAACAATGAGACAATCAGCGTCAATGAAGCCATGAAGAGAGGTATTCTAGAGAAAGATATTGGCTTAAAACTTCTTGAGGCTCAAGCTGCTACTGGATTCCTTATAGATCCTGTAACAAATCAGAAGTTCTCTGTCTCTGAGGCTTTATCTGTAGGTCTGGTTAATAATGAAGTTCAAGAACAGCTTCAAATTGCTGAGAAAGCCGTTACTGGATTTACAGATCCCAAATCTGACGTCAAGATATCCCTTTTCCAAGCCATCCAAAAAAATATTGTAAAAAAAGATCACGGTCTTTATCTTTTGGAAGCCCAGGTGGCTACTGGTGGTATTGTTGATCCAATTTACAGTCACAGAGTGCCTCTAGAGGTAGCCTACAAGAAAGGTTACTTAGATGAATATATGTACATTATGATATTGGATGCTGTTAATGGAAAAAAAGGATTTGTGGACCCCAACACAAAAGAAAAGATAACTTACAAAACGATGCTGGAGAGGTGCATCAAAGACCCAAAAACTGGGATGTATCTACTTCAACTGGTTGAGAGACGTGATGATTATTTCTATATTGATGACCCAACAAGAAATGTCCTGAAGTCCACAAAGTTGAAAATGAATGTAGGAAAATTCAAAGACCAAGATATTTCACTGTGGGAGCTTCTGTGTTCTGACTACATCTCGGAAGAGAAGAGAAAGGAACTCATAAAGAAATACAAAACTGAGACATCATCCATCCTTAAAACCATCATCAATGTTATCCTAGCACTCATTGAAGAAAAGGAAAGAAGTAGGAATGATATCTGGTTTCAAGGACTGAGACAGCAAATTACAGCATCTGAATTGTATAATGCAGAAATTATTAACAAAGAAACACTTGAAAGGTTGGAGCAGAGCAAGCAGACAGTGAGTGATATTGCTAAAAACAATTCGGTTAAAAGGTATCTTGAAGGAACCAGTTGCATTGCTGGGGTGCTTGTGCCTTCTAAACTTGATCCAACAAAGAGAGAGAAGATGACCATATATGATGCTATGTTGAAGCATATAATGAGACCAGATACAGCTATGGTTCTCCTTGAGGCTCAGGCAGCCACTGGATTTGTAACTGACCCTGTAAAAAATAAGAAGCTTTCTGTTGATGAAGCTTTATCTGCTAGGTTGATTGGCCATGAGATTTATGATAAACTTCTGTCTGCTGAAAGAGGAGTGACTGGCTACACGGACCCCAACACCGGGGACAAAATCTCTCTTTTCCAAGCAATAAAAAAAGATCTCATTGTGAAAGATCACGGCATCCATCTGCTGGAAGCACAGATTGCCACTGGGGGTATCATTGACCCAGTGCATAGTCACCGTGTCCCTGTGAAAGTGGCTTACAAACGTGGCTATTTTGATGAGGAGATGAACCAGATCCTCTCTGACCCCACTGATGATACCAAAGGATTCTTTGACCCAAATACAAATGAGAACCTCACCTACATGCAGTTGCTCATGAGATGCACTGTGGACCCAGACACTGGCCTGCATATGCTGGAGATGAAAGACAACAGGTCTTCAGAATTCCAGATAGATAAGAAAATGCAGGCTACATTACAATCGAAGACTGTTCATGTCACAACTGGTCAATTCCAAGGCAAGAATGTTTCTGTTTGGGAACTTCTCTATTCTCAGTACATCTCCACAGAAAAAAGAGAGGAGCTTCTTAAGAACTTCCGGTCTGGCACTTTATCCATTGAGGAGCTAATAACTATCATTATCAGCATAATTACTGAGACAGAGCAACAAAGAGCTAAAGATAAAAGCAAACAAACAACATCAATACATGTGGATACAACAGACTCGATTAACCAACATGAAACCAAAATAGACATGTGGTTGGTTAATCAGAAAAGGTGGATGTCACAGTAGGGGATTTTAATGGACAAGAATGTATCAGTGTGGGAACTTCTCAACTCCCATTAATCTCAGAAGACAAGAAAAGAATTATTAGAGAAGATGAAATCAGGGACTTTGACCATACAAGAAATTATTAGTATTATTACCACAATCATAAAGGAAACAGAACTTAAAAAGAGGGAGCAGATACACAAGGTCAGGAGGTACAAATGGAGCAGTCCAAGAAATCTGACCAATCAGTACATGAGGATGAGATCAAGAAAGCCCTACAGAGTATCAGCATTCATGTCAAGAAAGGACAGTTTCAAGGCCAGGAGGTTTCTGTGTGGGACCTTCTTCACTCCAAATACATCACACAGGAGAAGAGGCAAGAACTGCTAGGGGATTACAAACTAACTGTCCAAGAAATCATGAACATTGTCATTCAAACTATTGAAGAGATAGAAAACAAGAGCAGCAAGTCATCTTTAAAGGCAGAATACAGCTTAGATAAGGTGAGAATCTTTGACTCGGATGAAGAAATACACAAGATTTTAAAAACAATCCAGGTTGATATCTCTGTAGGAGAATTCAAAGGTCAGAAACACTTCTTTTGTGGGATCTACTGACCTCCAATACATATCAGAGGGGAAAAGGAAGGACGCTACTGGGTAAGCTGAAGTTGGAACATTCAGTATAAATGAGATGATCAAAATAATCATCGCCATATAGAGAGACAGAAACAGAAGTAAAAGTAGCCATAACTTGAATGGATCCAGCAAGACACGTCAGCCCAGATACAGATAAGGTGGGAACCATCAAAGAAAACCAGCAAAGTTCCCTGAAGTCGGTGTTTGTGTCCATTACCAAAGGCCAGTTGAAGGGTCAAAAGCTATCAGTTTGGGAGCTGCTAAACTCCAAATACATCACAGGAAATAAAAAGGAAGAGATTCTGCAAAAGTATATGTCAGGGGCTTGGACTATCGATAAGATAATTAAAATCATCACAACTATTATTAATGAAACAGAAGATAAAAAAGATGCACTTGAAAAAACAGAAATTGTGAGCACGCAACCTCTCTACCAAAGCCTGAAGATCAACACATACAGATGAGCAACTCCAGAAAGCATTAAATGCCATCAAAGTCAATGTCCCAACTGGCCAGTTCCAAGGACCGAGGTGGCTCTCTGAGAATTCTCCATCGAATACATCCAGACAAATACCCGCGGTCTGATTCAGCTGAACAAACACCAGGTCACTGTAGAAAAAAAACAAAAAGTTCTTACAAAATAGTTCAAAACCCAGAAGCAAAAATGATATGAAGCAAGAACGAGCATTGGAACTGGTGACCAGAGTTAGTTGGTGTGGTGAGTTCAAAGGACAAAGGGTTTCTCTATGGGCCCTCTTCACTCTAAATATTTCTGAGGAGAAAAGAAAAGAAATGCTTGAAAAAGTACAAATTCAGGGGCATTAAAGCAGGCGAATCTTGAAAATTGTCATTACCATCATTGAGAGGGAGAGGAGAGGAGTCGCAATTTAAAGTTTAAAGGTTTCAGAAGGCAGGTGACAGCTACAGAGCTGCTCCAGTCTGAAATTATTGATCAGAGTACCTTGAATGAACTGACTCAGGGCAGCAAAAACAGATATGAACAGGTGACTCAGTGGACTCGGTAAAGAGATACGGAGGAACCAGCTGCATTGCTGGTGTGCTTTGTTCCCATCAAGAAAGACCCATCACAAAGAGAGAAGATGGACATTTATAGTGCCATGTTAAAGCGTATTGAGACCAGGGACAGCTTGGTTCTCCTTGAGCTCAGGCAGCACGATTGTGATTTTTGATCCTGTACACAATAAGAAGCTTTCTGTAGATGAAGCTTATCTGCTGCACTGATTGGCCATGAGATTTATGATAAACTTCTGTCTGCAGAAAAAGGAGTGGCTGGCTACACTGCACCTACACCGGGGACAAAATTCCCCTTTCCAAGACCAGCACAAAAGACCTTATTGTGAAAGATCATGGCATCCGTCTGCTGTGAAGCACAAATTGCCACTGGGGGCATCATCGACCAGTGCACAGCCACCGTTGTCCCTGTGGAAGTGGCTTACAAACGAGGTATTTGATGAAGAGATGAATCAGATCCTCTCTGACCCTACGTGATGACACCAAAGGATTTTTTTGACCCAAACACTCATGAAATCTCACACTACCTGCAGCTGCATGAGATGCACGAGGACCCAGACACTGTGCCTATTCTGGGATGAAAGACAGAGGTCCTCTATTTCCAGATATGATAAGAATGCAGACTACATTACAGTATAAGACTGTTCATATCACAACTGGTCAATTCCAAGGCAAGAATGTTTCTGTTTGGGAACTTCTCTATTCTCGATACATCTCCATGGAAAAAAGAGAGGAGCTTCTTAAGAAGTTCCAGTCTGGCACTTTATCCATAGAGGAACTCATGACGATACATCACAGCATAATTACTGAAACAGAAGAGAAACAAAGAGCTCAAGATAAAAGACAAACAGACAACATCATTACATGTGGATACAACAGACCGATTAACAACATGAACAAATTCAGACATTATTACATCAGAAAAGGGGTGAATGTCACTGTAGGTGTATTTAATGGACAAAGTGTATCAGTGTGGGAACTTTCAACTTCATATATCTCAGAAGACAAAAGAAAAGAATATTAGAGAAGTGAAATAGGGACTTTGACCATACAAGAAATTATTAGTATCATTACCACTACTTTAAAAGCAACAGAACTTAAAAAGAGGGAACAGAACACCAAGTCAGGAAGTCCGTTGAGCAGTCCAAGAAATCTGACCCAATCAGTACATGAGAGAGATCCAGAAAGCCCTACAGAGTAGTCAGCATTCATGTCAAGAACAGACAGTTCCACGGCCAGGAGGTTTCTGTGTGGGACCTTCTTCACTCCATAATACTTCACACAGGGAAGAGGCAAGAACTGCTAGGGAATTACAAATATCTGTCCAAGACATCATGACCATGTGTCCTACAACTATTGAAGAGATAGAAAACAGGGGCAGCAAGTCAAACATTAAAGAAAGAATTCAACTTGGATGAGATGAGAATCTTTGACTCGGATGAGGAAATACACAAGTTTTTAACCGACTGTCCAGGTTGTGATATCTCGTAGGAGATTTCAAAGGTCCGAAACATTCTGTGTGGGATCTACTGACCTCCAAATACATATCAGGGGGAAAAGGAAGGAGCTACTGGGGAAGCTGAAGCTGGCTGGACATCCAGTATAATGAGATGATTAAAAATATCATTGCCCATAATAGAGGGAGAAGAAAAACAGAAGTAGCCATACCTTGATAGACCAGCAAGGACCAGTGCCCAAGATACAGATAAGTTGGGAACATCAAAGAAAACCAGCAAAGTTCCTGAAGTCGGTGTTTTTTGTCAATTACCAAAGGCCGTTCAAGGGTCAAAAGCTATCAGTGTGGAGCTGCTCTAACTCCAATACATCACAGGGGTTAAAAAGGAAGAGATTTGCAAAAGAAGTACATGTAGGGGCTTGGACTGTAGATGAGATAATTAAAATATCACAAAAATATTGATTAATGAAACAGAAGATAAAAAAGATGCACTGGAAAAAACAGAAATTGTGAGCACAGCAACCTCTCTACCAAAGCCTGAAGAATCAACACATACAGATGAGCAACTCCAGAAAGCCTTAAATGCCATCAAAGTCAATGTCCCGACTGGCCAGTTCCAAGGACAGAGGGTGCCTCTCTGGGAAATTCTCCATTCCGAATACATCCCAGAAAATAAACGTAAGGATCAGCTGAACAAACACCAAGTCACTGTAGAAAACACAAAACAAGTTCTTACACAATTAGTTCAAGATCCAGAAGCAAAAACGGATTATGAAGCAATGCAACGAGCATTGGAACTGGTGACCACTGAGTTGAGTGTTGGTGAGTTCAAAGGACAAAAGGTTTCTATGGCGCCCTTCTTCACTCTAAATATATTTCTGAGAGAAGAAAAAGAAAAAGAAATGCTGTGAAAAGTACAAATCAGGGGCATTAAAGCAGGAGAAATCTTGAGAATATCATTACCATTATTGAGGAGGCAGAGGAGAGGAGCCACAATTTAAAATTAGGTTTCAGGAGGCAGTGGGACAGCCATGAGTGCTCCAGTCTGAAATTATTGATCAGTAGACCTTGAATGAACTGACTCATGGGCAGCAAAACAGTAGAGCAAGAGTGACTCAGATGGACTCGTAAAGAGATACCTGGGAGGAACCAGCTGCATTTGCTGGTGTGTTTGTCCCATCCAAGAAAGACCCAATACAAAGAGAGAAGAGGACATTTATAGTGATGTTAAGCGTATATTGAGACAGGGACATTCTTGGTTCTCCTTGAGGCTCAGGCAGCGAACTGGATTGTGATTGTCCTTTACACAATAAGAAGCTTTCTGTAGATGAAGCTTTATCTGCTGGATGATTGGCCATGAGATTATGATATAACTTCTGTCTGCAGAAAAAGGAGTGAACGGCTATACTGGACCCCAAAACCGGGGACAAAATCTCCCTCTTCCAAACATGCGGCAAAAAGACCTTATTGTCAAAGATCATGGCATCCGTCGTCTGGAAGAACACAGATTGCCACTGGGGGCATCATCGACCCAGTACACAGACACGTTGTCCCTGTGGAAGTGCTTACAAACGAGGCTATTTTGATGAAGAGATGAACCACCAGATCCTCCCTTGACCCCACTGATGACACCAAAGGATTCTTTGACCCCAACACTCATGAGAACCTCACCTACCTACACTGCTCTCATGAGGTGCACTGAAGACCCAGACACTGGCCTGCATATGCTGGAGATGACAGACACAAGATAGTCTCATATTTCCAGATAGATAAGAAAATGCAGACTACATTACAGTCAGACTGTTCATATCAACACATGGTCATTCCAAGGCAAGAATGTTTCTGTTTGGGAACTTCTCTATTCTCGATACATCTCCATGGAAAAAAGAGAGGAGCTTCTTAAGAAGTTCAGGTCTGGCACTTTATCCATTGAGGAACTCATAACGATCATCATCAGCATAATTACTGAACAGAGAAACAAAGAGCTCAAGAGTGAAAGCAACAGACAACATCATTACATGTGGATACAACAGACCGATTAACCAACATGAACAAAATCAGACATTGTTGCAATCAGAAAAGGTGGATGTCATGTAGGGGATTTTAATGGTGACAAAAGGTATTCAGTTTGGGAACTTCTCACCCTCTCATTATATCTCAGAAGACAAAAGAAAAGAATTATTAGAGAAGATGAAATCCAGGGACTTGACCATACAAGAAATTATTAGTATTATTACCCACATCAAAGGAATAGAACTACTTAAAAGAGGGAGCAGATAAAAACAAAGGTCGAAGGTACAATGGGGCAGTCCAAGAAATCTGACCAATCATACAATTGGATGAGATCCAAAAAGCCCTACAGATTCATCAGCATTCATGTCAAGAAAGGACAGTTTCTATAAGGCAGGTGGGTCTTCGTGTGGGACCTTCTTCATTCCACATCACACTCACAACAGGTGAAGAGGCAGAAATCTGCTAAGAATTAACAGAACTGTCCAGACATCATGACCTTTGTCATTCAAGCTATTGAAGAGATAGAAAACAAGAGCAGCAAGTCATCTTTAAAGGCAGAATACAGCTTGGATGACATTAAAATATTTGACTCGGATGAGGAAATACACAAAATGTTAAAGACAATCCAGGTTGATATCTCTGTAGGAGAATTCAAAGGTCAGAAACCTTCTGTGTGGGATCTACTGACCTCCAAATACATACCAGAGGAGAAAAGGAAGGAGCTACTGGGGAAGCTGAAGTCTGGAACATTCAGTATAAATGAGATGATCAAAATTATCATCGCCATAATAGAGGAGACAGAAAACAGAAGTAGAAGTAGCCATAACTTGAATAGATCCAGCAAGGACCAGTCAGCCCAAGACACAGATAAGTTGGGAACCATCAAAGAAAACCAGCAAAGTTCCCTGAAGTCTGTGTTGTGTCCCATTCCAAAGGCCAGTTCAAGGGTCAAAAGCTATCAGTGGGAGCTGCCTAAACTCAAATACATCACAGGAGGTAAAAAGGAAGAGATTCTGCAAACAAGTACATTTCAGGGGCTTGGACTGTAGATGAGATCATTAAATCGTCACAACTATTATTAATGGAAACAGAAGATAAAACACAGGATTTTCACTTAACAACACGAAATTGTGAGCACAGCCATACCTCTCTACCCAAAGCCTTAAGATTCAACACCCATACAGATGTGTCAACTCCAAAAGCCTTAATGTTCACCCTGGAAAATCCCGCAAGGATCAGTCTGAAACAAACACCAGGTCCACTGTAGAAAAAAGTAACAAGTTCTTAACGAAAATTTTTTTTTAAAGATCACAAAACCCAGAAGCAAAAACTGATGATGTGAAATTGTGCGACGAGCATTGGACTGGTGCCACCGAGCTAAGTGTTGGTGAGTTCAAAGGACCAAAGGGGGGGGGGGTTTCTACTATGGCTCCTTCTTCACTCAAAATCTAAACGAGGAGAAAAGGAAAGACTGCTTGACAAGTACATAATCAGGGGCATTAAATAGGGGATTTTTGAGACAATTTCATTTTATTGTCCATTATGGGCGAGAGGAGAGAGTCACAAATTAAATTTTTTTTTTTCAAAGGCTGCAGGAGGCAGGTGACAGCCACTGAGCTGCTCCAGTCTGAAATTATTGATCAGAGTACCTTGAATGAACTGACTCAGGGCAGCAAAACAGTAGAGCAAGTGACTCAGATGGACTCGGTAAAGAGATACCTGGGAGGAACCAGCTGCATTGCTGGTGTGCTTGTCCCATCCAAGAAAGACCCATCACAAAGAGAGAAGATGGACATTTATAGTGCCATGTTAAAGCGTATATTGAGACCAGGGACAGCGTTGGTTCTCCTTGAGGCTCAGGCAGCTACTGGATTTGTGATTGATCCTTTACACAATAAGAAGCTTTCTGTAGATGAAGCTTTATCTGCTGGACTGATTGGCCATGAGATTTATGATAAACTTCTGTCTGCAGAAAAAGGAGTGACTGGCTATACTGACCCCAACACCGGGGACAAAATCTCCCTCTTCCAAGCCATGCAAAAAGACCTTATTGTCAAAGATCATGGCATCCGTCTGCTGGAAGCACAGATTGCCACTGGGGGCATCATCGACCCAGTACACAGCCATCGTGTCCCTGTGGAAGTGGCTTACAAACGAGGCTATTTTGATGAAGAGATGAACCAGATCCTCTCTGACCCCACTGATGACACCAAAGGATTCTTTGACCCCAACACTCATGAGAACCTCACCTACCTACAGCTGCTCATGAGGTGCACTGAAGACCCAGACACTGGCCTGCATATGCTGGAGATGACAGACAAGAGGTCCTCATATTTCCAGATAGATAAGAAAATGCAGACTACATTACAGTCTAAGACTGTTCATATCACAACTGGTCTATTCCAAGGCAAGAATGTTTCTGTTTGGGAACTTCTCTATTCTCGATACATCTCCATGGAAAAAAGAGAGGAGCTTCTTAAGAAGTTTAGGTCTAGCACTTTATCCATAGAGGAACTCATGACGATAATCATCAGCATAATTACTGAAACAGAGAAACAAAGAGCTCAAGATAAAAGCAAACAGACAACATCATTACATGTGGATACAACAGACTCGATTAACCAACATGAACAAAATCAGACATTGTTGCAATCAGAAAAGGTGGATGTCACAGTAGGGGATTTTAATGGACAAAGTGTATCAGTGTGGGAACTTCTCAACTCTCATTATATCTCAGAAGACAAAAGAAAAGAATTATTAGAGAAGATGAAATTAGGGACTTTGACCATACAAGAAATTATTAGTATCATTACCACTACTTTAAAAGCAACAGAACTTAAAAAGAGGGAACAGATACACCAAAGTCAGGAAGTTCCAGTGGAGCAGTCCAAGAAATCTGACCAATCAGTACATGAAGATGAGATCCAGAAAGCCCTACAGAGTATCAGCATTCATGTCAAGAAAGGACAGTTCCAAGGCCAGGAGGTTTCTGTGTGGGACCTTCTTCACTCCAAATACTTCACACAGGTGAAGAGGCAAGAACTGCTAGGGAATTACAAATTATCTGTCCAAGACATCATGACCATTGTCATTCAAACTATTGAAGAGATAGAAAACAAGGGCAGCAAGTCAACATTAAAGAAAGAATTCAACTTGGATGAGATGAGAATCTTTGACTCGGATGAGGAAATACACAAGTTTTTACAGACTGTCCAGGTTGATATCTCTGTAGGAGATTTCAAAGGTCCGAAACATTCTGTGTGGGATCTACTGACCTCCAAATACATATCAGAGGGGAAAAGGAAGGAGCTATTGGGGAAGCTGAAGTCTGGGACATCCAGTATAAATGAGATGATCAAAATAATCATCGCCATAATAGAGGAGACAGAAAACAGAAGTAGCCATAACTTGAATAGAACTAGCAAGGACCAGTCAGCCCAAGATACAGATAGGTTGGGAACCATCAAAGAAAACCAGCAAAGTTCCCTGAAGTCGGTGTTTATGTCAATTACCAAAGGCCAGTTCAAGGGTCAAAAGCTATCAGTGTGGGAGCTGCTAAACTCCAAATACATCACAGGGGTTAAAAAGGAAGAGATTTTGCAAAAGTACATGTCAGGGGCTTGGACTGTAGATGAGATAATTAAAATCATCACAACTATTATTAATGAAACAGAAGATAAAAAAGATGCACTGGAAAAAACAGAAATTGTGAGCAAAGCAACCTCTTTACCAAAGCCTGAAGAATCAACACATACAGATGAGCAACTCCAGAAAGCCTTAAATGTCACCCTGGAAAATACCCGCAAGGATCAGCTGAACAAACACCAGGTCACTGTAGAAAAAAGTAAACAAGTTCTTACAAAATTAGATCAAAACCCAGAAGCAAAAACTGATGATGAAATGCGACGAGCATTGGAACTGGTGACCACCGAGTTAAGTGTTGGTGAGTTCAAAGGACAAAAGGTTTCTCTATGGGCCCTTCTTCACTCTAAATATATCACTGAGGAGAAAAGGAAAGAACTGCTTGAAAAGTACAAATCAGGGGCATTAAATCAGGGGGATTTTTTGAGAATTATCATTACCATTATAGAGGAGACAGAGGAGAGGAGCCACAATTTAAAGTTTAAAGGCTTCAGGAGGCAGGTGACAGCCACTGAGCTGCTCCAGTCTGAAATTATTGATCAGAGTACCTTGAATGAACTGACTCAGGGCAGCAAAACAGTAGAGCAAGTGCGTCAGATGGACCGGGTGAAAGAGACTACCTGGGAGGACCAGCTGCATTCTGGTGTGTTTTTTCCATCCAAGAAAGACCCATCACAGAGAGAGAGAGGATGGACTTTATAGTGCATTTTAAGCGTATATTGAGACCAGGGACCAGCTTTGGTTCTCCTTGAGGCTCAAGCAGCGACGGATTTGTGATGATCTGTACACAATAAGAAGCTTTCTCTGTAGATGAAGCTTTATCTGCTGCCTGATTGGCCATGAGATTTTATAAACTTCTGTCTGCAGAAAGGAGTGACTGGCTAATACTGAGACCCCAACACGGGGGACAAATCCCCTCTTCCAAGCCAGCAAAAGACCTTATGTCGAAAACATGCATCCGTCTGCTGGAAGCACAGATTGCCACTGGGGCAATCATCGACCCCAGTCACAGCACATCTGTCCCTGTGGAAGTGGCTTACAAACGAGGCTATTTTGATGAAGAGATGACCAGATCCTCTCTGACCCCACTGATGACACCAAAGGATTCTTTATACCCCAACACTCTGAAACCTAACCTACCTACACAGCTGCTCATGAGATGCACTGAACCAGACATGGCCTGCATTGCTGGAGTAGACAGACCAAGAGTCCTCATATTTCCAGATAGATAAGAAATGCAGACTACATTACAGTCTAAGACTGTTCATATCCAAACTGGTCTATTCCAAGGCAAGAATGTTTTCTGTTTGGGAACTTCTCTATTCTCGATACATCTCCTGGAAAAAAGAGAGAGCTTCTAAGAAGTTCAGGTCTGGCACTTATAATCCATTGGAACTCATAACTGATCATCATCAGCATATTACTGAACCAGAGAAACAAAGAGCTCAAGATAAAAACACAACAACATCATTACATGTGGATACAACACTCCGATTAACCAACATGAACAAAATCAGACATTGTTGCAATCAGAAAAGGTGGATGTTACAGTAGGTGATTTTAATGGACAAAGTGTATCAGTGTGGGAACTTCTCAACTCTCATTATATCTCAGAAGACAAAAGAAAAGAATTTTAGAGAAGATGAAATTAGGGCTTTGACCATACAAGAAATTATTATATTATTACCACACATCATAAGATGAACTTAAAAAATGGAAGACATCACAACCAAATCATGGAGTTTCGCAGTGGTAAGCTCCAGAAATCTGACCAATCAGTACTGAAGATGAGATCCAAAGCCCTACGAGTATCATCATCATGTCAAGAAAGGACAGTTCCAAGGCCAGGAGGTTTTCGTGTGGGACCTTCTTCACTCCAAATATTCACACAGGTGAGAGGCAAGAACTGCTAGGGAATTACAATTAACTGTCCAGACATCATGACCATTGTCATTCAAAACTATTGAAGAGATAGAAAAAGCCAGCAAGTCAACATTTAAGAAAGAATTCAACTTGGATGAATGAGAATCTTTGACTCGGATGAGGAAATACACAAGTTTTTTAAAACGTCCAGTGTTGATATCTCTGTAGGAGAATTTCAAGGTCCGAAAATTCGTGTGGGATCTACTGACCTCCAAATACATACCAAGGGGAAAAGGAGGAGCTACTTGGGGAATTGAAGTCTGGAACATCTCAGTATAAATGAGATGAATCAAAATATCATCGCCATAATAAGAGACAGAAAACAGAAGTAGCGCCATAACTTGAATAGATCCAGCAAGGACCATTCAGCCCAAGATACCGATAGGTTGGGAACCATCAAAGAAAACCACAAAGTTCCCTGAAGTCGGTGTTTATGTCAATTACCAAAGGCCAGTTCAAGGGTCAAAAGCTATCATGTGGGAGCTGCTAAACTCCAAATACATCACAGGGGTAAAAGGAAAGATTTCTGCAAAAGTACATGTCAGGCGAGGCGGCTGTGTAGATGAGATAAATTAAAATCATCACACTATATTATTAATGAAACGAAGATAAAAAGATGCACTGAAAAAACAGAATTGTGCAAAGCAACCTCTTACCAAAGCCTGAAGATCAACCACATACGATAGAGCAACTCCAGAAAGCTTAAATGCCATCAAAGTCAATGTCCGACTGGCCAGTTCCAAGGACAAGGGGGCCTCTCTGGGAAATTCTCCATCGAATATCCCAGAAAATAAACGTAAGTGATCAGCTGAACACCACAAGTCACTGTAAAACACAAACAATTCTTACACAATTAGTTCAAGATCCAGAAGCAAAAACGGATTATGAAGCAATGCAACGAGCATTGGAACTGGTGACCACTGAGTTGAGTGTTGGTGAGTTCAAAGGACAAAAGGTTTCTCTATGGGCCCTTCTTCACTCTAAATATATTTCTGAGGAAAAAAGAAAAGAAATGCTTGAAAAGTACAAATCAGGGGCATTAAAGCAGGAAGAAATCTTGAGAATTATCATTACCATCATAGAGGAGGCAGAGGAGAGGAGCCACAATTTAAAATTTAAAGGTTTCAGGAGGCAGGTGACAGCCACTGAGCTGCTCCAGTCTGAAATTATTGATCAGAGTACCTTGAATGAACTGACCGGGCAGCAAAACAGTAGAACAGGTGACTCAGATGGACTCGGTAAAGAGATACCTGGGAACCAGCTGCATTGCTGGTGTGGTTTGTCCCATCCAAGAACACCCATCACAAAGAGAGAAGATGGACATTTATAGTGCCATGTTAAAGCGTATATTTGAGACCAGGAGACAGCTTTGGTTCTCCTTGAGGCTCAGGCAGCTGACTGGATTTGGGTATTGATCCTTACAACTAAGAACTTTCTGTAGATGAAGCTTAATCTGCTGGATTCTGGGGCCATAGAGATTTATGATAACTTCTTGTCTGCAGAAAAAGGAGTGACTGGCTACACTGACCCCAACACCGGGGACAAATCCCCTCCTCTTCCAAGCCATGCAAAAGACCTATTGTGAAAGATCATGGCATCCGTCTGCTGGAAGCCAGATGTCCTGGGGCATCATCGACCCAGTGCAACACCACCGTGTCCCTGTGGAAGTGGGCTTACAAACGAGGCATTTTTATGAAGAGTTGACCAGATCCTCTCTGACCCACTGATGACACCAAAGGATTCTTTGACCCCAACACTCATGAGAACCTCAACCTACCTGCAGCTGCTCATGAGTGCACTTAAGACCCAGACACTGCTGCATATGCTGGAGTATGAAAGACAAGAGGCTCACTCTTCCAGATAGATATAGAAATGCAGACTACATTCAGTCTAGACTGTTCATATCAAACTGGTCATTCAAGGCAAGATTTCTGTTTGGGAACTTCTCTATTTCGATACATCTCCATGGAAAAAAGAGAGGAGCTTCTTAAGAAGTTAGTCTGGCACTTTATCCATAGAGGAACTCATGACATAATCACAGCATAATTACTGAAACAGAAACACAGAGCTCAGAGTAAAAGCAACAGACAACATCATTACATTGGATACAACAGACTGACTCGATTAACCAACATGACAAAAATCGACATTGTTGCAATCAGAAAAGGTGGATGTTACATTAGTTGATTTTAATGGACAAAGTTTATCAGTGTGGGAACTTCTCAACTCTCATTATATCTCAGAAGACAAAAGAAAAGAATTATTAGAGAAGATGAAATCAGGGACTTTGACCATACAAGAAATTATTAGTATTATTACCACAATCATAAAGGAAATAGAACTTAAAAAGAGGGAGCAGATAACACAAGGTCAGAGGTACAAATGTAGGCATCCAAGAATCTGACCCAATCAGATCAGATGAAATCCAGCCCCACAGTATCAGCATTCATGTCAAGACAGGACAGTTCAAAGGCCAGGAGGTTTCTGTGGGACCTTCTTCATTCCAAATACATCACACAGGGAAGAGGCAAGAACTGCTAGGGAATTACAAAACAACTGTCCAGACATCATGACCTTTGTCATTCAAACTATTGAAAGAGAGAAACAAGAGCGCAAGTCATCTTAAAGACAGAATACAACTTGGATGAGATGAGAATCTTTGACTCGGATGAGGAAATACACAAAGTTGTTAAGACAATCCAGGTTGATATCTCTGTAGGAGAATTCAAAGGTCAGAAACATTCTGTGTGGGATCTACTAACCTCCAAATACATATCAGAGGGGAAAAGGAAGGAGCTACTGGGGAAGCTGAAGTCTGGGACATTAGTATAAATCAATGATCAAATAATCATCGCCATAATAGAGGCGACAGAAAATAGAAGTAATAGTAGCCATAACTCGTATGGATCCAGCAAGGAACAATCAGCTCAAGATACAGATAAGGTGGGAACCGTCAAACAAAACCAGCAAAGTTCCCTGCAGTCTGTGTTTGTGTCCATTACCAAGCCAGTTCAAGGGTCAAAAGCTATCAGTTGGAGCTGCTAACCAAATACATCACAAGTAGTTAAAAAGGAGAGATCTGCAAAAGTACATGTCAGGGCTGGACTGATAGTGAGATAATTAATATCAACATCCATTATTATGAAACAGAAGATAAAAAAGATGCACTAGAAAAAACAAAGTGCAGTATAGCCACATCTAACCAAGCCTGAAGAATCACACATACAGATGAGCAACTCCAAAAGCCTTAAATGTCACCCTGAAAAATACCCGCAAGATCACTGAACAATCACCAGGCCACTGTAGAAAAAACTAAACAAGTTCTTACAAAATTAGATCAAAGTCCGTAGCAAAAACTGATATTAAATACGACGACATTAGAACTGTGACCACTGAGTTAAGTGTTGGTGAGTTCAAAGGAACAAAGGTTTCTCTATGGCCCTTCTTCACTCTAAATATATCACTGAGGAGAAAAGGAAAGAACTGCTTGAAAAGTACAAATCAGGGGCATTAATCAGGGGATTTTTTGAGAATTCATACTCCATTATATGAGGAGACAGAGGAGAGGAGCCACAATTTAAGTTTAAAGGCTTCAGAGCAGGTGACAGCCACTGAGCTGCTCCAGTCTGAAATTATTGATCAGAGTACCTTGAATGAACTGACTCAGGGCAGCAAAACAGTAGAGCAAGTGACTCAGATGGACGCGTAAAGAGTACCTGGGAGGAACCAGCTGCATGGCTGGTGTGGTTTTCCCATCCAAGAAAGACCCATCACAAAGAGAGAAGATGGACATTTATAGTGCCATGTTAAAGCGTATATTGAGACCAGGGACAGCGTTGGTTCTCCTTGAGCTCAGGCAGCCTACTGGATTTGTGATTGATCTTTTACACAATAAAAGCTTTCTGTAGATGAAGCTTTATCTGCTGGACTGATTGGCCATGAGATTATGATAAACTTCTGTCTGCAGAAAAAGAGTGACTGGCTATACTGACCCAACCCGGGACAAAATCTCCCTTCCAGGCCTATGGACAAAAAGACCTTATTGTGAAAGATCACGGCATCCGTCTGCTGGAAGCACAGATTGCCACTGGGGGCATCATCGACCCAGTGCACAGCCACCGTGTTCCTGTGGAAGTGGCTTACAAACGAGGCTATTTCGATGAAGAGATGAACCAGATCCTTTCTGACCCTTCTGATGACACCAAAGGATTCTTTGACCCCAACACTCATGAGAACCTCACCTACCTGCAGCTGGTCAAGAGATGCATTCAAGACCCAGACACTGGTCTATATATGCTGGAGGTGGCCAAGAAATAGATTGACAACGCAAGAGATTTAAATGGTTCTAATGTTTTGCCTTTAGCAGGCTATGATCAGCCATACTAGACATTATACCAAGAAATTGAAGAAGTAATGGTTCAGATGTGTAGAAATATGAATTGAAAGCGTTTAAATGTGACACTTCCATGATACTGACTGCAAGATACTAACTGTGACCAACTTCTAGCAGTATAACGTGTTGCACACCAGTGCGTGTGCACCAAATGTGTGTGACCCTCTGCGTGGGGTTGAATCTGTCTCATTTTGTGTCTTCAAGCTTTTTGTTCACCTTGAAGCCCAACGGGGTAAAAAAAAAATTGTAACCTTGCCGCCCTTGAGTTCGAGTGGTCCCTACGAATAAATTATTGATTTGTTATCCCCTTCTATTATTACCACTTCAAATAGAATATAGGGTAGTTAACTAATACTCGTAGATAACTATAAGCCATATAATATTGCACCCAATTCATCAACTGAGTCATTCAGGAGATCTTGGTATATTACCTCTCAAATGTGTTTGCTCAACAGAAGAGATCAGGAGCCCCATTTCCACCCACTGCTCCTCTAACTGGTGTTTGTCTTGGGCTCTTTTCTGTATGCAGTGGTGTCCCATCTCTAAGATACCTTTCTTTCAATGATACCACTCATTGGCTAGGTTGTTAAAGGGACAGCTGCAGAGTGTACTGGCTTTTACATTGTATGGGGAGATTCCAAAACTAGGTAATTTTTCCCTATAAATATATAGGATGGTTCATGAAATGCGAAAATAACAGCACTGACTGGAACTATTCCCCAGCCAACACTAGTTAATGGCCCTAACTTAATCCATGTTATTCTTCATTCCTTTACGGGTCACATAATTAGTTATCTAGTTTTAGAAGAGCCTAATCTACTTAGGAGGACCACCGGAACCGAAGTGACCAGGATAGCTTTATACAGGCTATCCCAGTATTTTAAACCAAAGAAGATCTGCATTAATAGCCACAGAGAATAAGAACTTATAATAGGGACTCGCTGAGTCTGTCCTTGTGAACCTAGTGGTCACTAACCTCTTAATTCTTTCTTCCTTTTGTAAATAATGTGTAATAACATCTAATGCTTTTATACGTTTTGGAAATGTTGCCATAATTGTAACGAGGCATTGGAATGCCGACCTTCCTCCGTGTCATCACCATGGCTTTTCCCATTCCTGCTGCTCTACATCTCCACTTTCCCTAGAAGTGCAGGACCATCGTAAGACAAGAATGCACAGGGCTAAGAGCCAAAAAAAAAAACAGGACTGAGTCAAAACCTCATGATGACATGGAGCCAGGCTAGTGATATTGGGGTTAGGTTCCCATTCATAAATATGCATCCAGATAAGATACTGTATTCGACTTCTATACAGATTACTGAATGGAAACCAAACTCCTGAAATGCTGTATGGTTATCAAAGAGTGAAAGCTGGGTTAAAACTGACACCAGTAAGAGTGGATTATTATAGAGCTGATAAGTTTGCTTGCTTACTCATATATATATATATGCTCCACTGCCTACTCCTGTCTCTTATTGTTAAATTGGAGCACGGTAACAATGCCTGGTTAAGGAAGACCCACAGGAACTTTTTCTACATATGTCTGAAATAATAAACATGCAACATGTTATCATGATCCGCAGTACTGAGTTTTATTTAGTGCACTAGTAATGAGAAGTTATGACGTGTATGTGTATGTCTGTATGTATTCTGTACGAGTGGGAGATTTTTGTTTGCATTCTATAAGCCAACAGAAAACCGAGCCTAGACCCTATGTACCTTACTAACTACCAGCTTGTACACCTCCTGTCTTTTGCCTCCAAATAGCTCGAACGTCTCGTGCTCTCCCGTATGATCAACTTTCTTAATTCCCATGCCCTCCTGTACCATTTACAATCCGACTTTCATACAGCTCACTCAACAGAGACTGTGCTCACTAAAGTAGCCAATGATCTGCATGAAGCCACATCTCATGGTCATTTTTCCCTACTAATGCTACTCGATCTATTTGCTGCTTTCTTTATATTCCTTCATATTCTAAACTCTCTTGGTATCCGCAGCAAAGCTCTATTCTGGTTCTCATCATATCTCTCACATTGCACAGTTTCGGTCTCTGTTGCTAATATATCTACTTCTTCTGTTGATCTGTCTGATGGTTTTACCTCAGGGCTCTATTCTGGGACCTCTCCTTTTCTCTCTCTACACACTATTACTTGCTGACCTCATCAACTCTTTTGGCCTCAGGTATCATCTCTATGCAGATGATACGCAGATATATCTATCCACCCCTACCCCCATACCTGCAATCCAGTCCAAAGTCTCAGATTGCCTCCTGGTTATATCCTCATGGATGCTGCTCCGCCGCCTTAAACTTAATATGTCTAAAGCTGAGCTCCTCATATTTCCCCCTAAACCTGGCCAAATGTCCCCATTTTCATCACATTAAACGGCACTACCATCTATCCTGTCACCAAAGCACCTTGCCTATGAGTGACATTTGACTCTTCCCTTTCCTTCTCAAATCACATTCAACTACATGGCTAAAAATGTCACTTCTTCTTCCATAATATTACCAAGATCCAATGCTTTCCTGTGTCAGTTTACTGCTAAAACTCTAATGCATGCCCTTATCCTCTCCTGTCTGGATTACTGTAACATAATGCTAACAGGCCTCCCTGCCTCACAACGTTTTCCATTACAATCTATTAAAAATTCAGGTGCTAGAATAATTTAACTTTCTCCCAAAACAGTCTCTGCTCATTTCCTCCTTAAATTCCTCTCCTGCCTTCCCATCAAATTTTGGATCACCTACAAAGTTTTCCTCCTTACCATCAAGTCTATCCACTCATCTGCTCCTCGCTACATATCATCTTTGATCTCTAGTTATACCCCTGCTCGTGCCTTGTGCTGTACATATAACTGTCTCCTCTCTCCCCTTTCACCTCTACTGCTCTCTCACCTTAAACCATTTCCCCCTAATTGCTCCTTACCTGTGGGACTCCCTCACACTCAGTATACACCAAGAACCTTCTCTCCCCACCTTTAAGTCAAACCTTAAAACTAACCTGTTAAATTAAGCATTTCAATAGCCTGGATTCATGGCTACTGTCCCACACCCATGGTCACTCATACCAACCATTGTGGCCAAGCACTGCCATTTACTGCACCTACCCAGCATCAAGGACAAGCTCTGCCATATCCTGCATGTATTCCCTCGTCTGTGATAAAACAAAAGATAAAGTTGCTGCTCATTTTGGAATGGAATATGTCTCAGGATTGAGTAGCCATACTGCTGGATCTATTAAGGTTTGGGGGATTGTATGTGAAATAGGGGCTACAGAAAGTAAAACAAAGAAAGGGGTGGGTGAGTACAGAAAACAGAGAGGAATGAGAGGGGGTTGGGAGGGTTCATGGTTCACTGTACAAACATTGTATAGACAGCCACAATAAATATCACATTGTATTTTCTTTTCCAATTAGCTATAGTGTACATAGTTACATAGTCACATAGTTACATAGTAGATGAGGTTGAAAAAAGACGTACGTCCATCAAGTTCAACCTATGCTAAATTTAGACAACAGATACTTTATCCTATATCTATACTTACTTATTGATCCAGAGGAAGGCAAACAGAAACATCTTCCCCATGTATACTTATTTGGTATATCCCTGTATACATTTCCTTTCTAAAAAGATGTCCAACATTTTTTTGAACAAATCTATTATATCTGCCATCACAGTCTCCATGGGTAATGAATTCCACATTGTAACTGCCCTTACTGTAAAGAACCCTTTCCTTTGTTACTGGTGAAATCTCCTTTCCTCCAACCTAACAGGTTGCCCCCGAGTCCTTTGTACAGCCCGTGGGATGAATAGTTCTTTTGAAAGCTCCTTGTATTGTCCCTGAATATATTTGTAGATAGTTATCATATTCCCTCTTAGACGCCTCTTTTCTAATGTAAATAAATCTAATTTAGCTATCCTCTCCTCGTAAGTTAGATTGTCCATCCCCTTTATTAATGTGGTGGCTCTTCTCTGCACTCTCTCTAGTTCCATAATGTCTTTTCTTAGGGTTGCTGCCCAAAATTGTACTCCATATTCAAGGTGTTGCCTTAATAATGCTTTGTAAAGGGTCATAATTATGTTTACTTCCCTTCCATTCATTGCCCATTTGATGTAAAATACGATCTTGTTTGCCTTTGCAGATACTGCATGACATTGGGCACTATTGCTAAGCCTGCTGTCTACAAGCACTCCTAAATCCTTCTCCATCAAGGATTCCCCCAATATATCTCCATTTATTTGTAAGTCGGCTTTTTATTCTTGCATCCGAATTGCATAACCTTACATGTATCTGTGTTAAACCTCATCTGCCATTTACCTGCCCACGTTTCCAGTCTCTCCAAGTCCTTCTGAAGAGAAATTACATCCTGCTCTGATTCTACTACCTAACACAACTTAGTATCATCAGCAAAGATGGGTACCTTGCTCTCGATGCCAACCTCCAAGTCATTAATAAACATTTAAAAAGCAGGGGTCCCAGTACCGATCCCTGAGGTACTCCACAGCAGTGTTTCCCAATTGGGGTTCCGCGGCACCCTGGGATTCCGTGAGAGGATCAAAAGGATGCCGAGGGATTTCCCTGATCTCCCATAGCAGGGTAGCTTCTAGGGGCTGTGCAGTTTCCTCCATCCTTATTATCTGTATTACCCAGCCGCAGCCAATCAGGAGGCGGTGCCTGCGGGGTGTGGTCAATCAGAGGAACAAAACAGCATGGACTGAGAGACGTTAGTGTGTGTGTATTTGTCCTGTTCTATTGGTGTGTGTTTTCTGTGACTGTTGTGTGTGTGTTTTCTGTGAGTCAGCCCCCTCTGACTCCTGTGACGGTCTATCTGTCTCTGTCCCCTGTGACTCTGCCACTGTGTCCTGTGTTTTCTATGACCCTGTCCTGTTATGGGGGTGCCTCAGCAACTGTGTACTCTGGTTAGGGGTGCCCCAAAAGAACAAAGGTTGAAAACCACTGGTGTACATAGTATTGTGTCTCTCCCTGATGCTATGAACCGCTCAACTGAGTCATTAAGAAACGCTGTAATTTTTTCATAATACATAGATATATATACACATAATACAGATGTATTATTGACCGGTAGGGGTAATGAAGGGCTTGACCTTTATCAAAAGCAGTCACATTTACTCCTACCATCACACTTCCCCCTTAAGCAGAGATCGCTGGGGTAGCGACCCCAACGGGTTGATCCCCAAACATGACGCCTGAAGGTCTGAGCTTAAACGGCCCTGGATCGTCCTGCCGGGAAAGTTAATCGGCATTGCCGTGCTCATTCCCCTTTTGTGTTGTACGGTACTCCATCGCAGCAGCTTGGCATTATACCCAGAGACCCGTTGCAACCAGCTCAGGGGATTATGGTCTGTAATGACCACAAAAGGGCATCCATACACATATGGTTGGAGTTTGCGGTGGGCCTATACTATGACCAAGCACTCCTTCTCAATTGTAGCATAAGCAGCCTCCCAATCTAATACCTTACGGCTTAGGTACACGACTGGGTGTTCACCTCCATCGGCACCCACCTGACTCAGCTCTGCACCGATACCACAGATAGAGGCATCAGTTTGAATCAGGAACCGTTTGTCATAGTCGGGAGCTGCCAAGATTGGAGCACTTCCCAGGGTAGTCTTGAGAGCTGAAAAGGCACTCACACTCTTGTTACCAGGTTACCGTGTGAGGAAGCCTCTTTTTAATCAGGTTGGTCAAGGGTTTGGCCAGGGCACTGTAGTGGGGTACAAACTTGCGGTAATACCCGGTGATCCCCAGAAAGGCTAGCACCTGTTTTTTGGTCCTGGGAACCGGCCACCCGACAATGGCTTCCACCTTGGCAGGCTCAGGCTTGAGATGCCCCCCGCCAACCCTGTGTCAGAGGTATACAACCTCTAGCGTGAGCCCGGCCTCCTGGATGCAGGCTAGGACTGCCGTTACATGAGTAAGATAGTCAGCCCAGGAATTACTAAAGACCGCTAGGTTGTCCAAGTACATCCGGACATACCCCTGCATTCCCTCCAGCAAGCGATTGACCAGACTCTGGAAAGTAGCCAACGCATTCTTCATCCCAAATGGCATGACCGAAAATTCATACAAGCCACTCAGGTGATGAAGGCCGACATCTCCTGCGCCTCCTGGGTTAATGTGATCTGCCAGTACCCTTGGTTTAGATCCATGGTGGTCAGATACCTTGCCCCAGCGAGCTCATCTAACAGATCAGCAATCCAAGGCATGGGATAGGCATCCAACACGGTCTGGGCATTTAACTGTCGGTAGTCCACGAAGAATCGAGTAGTTCCTTCCTTTTTGGGGACAAGGACACTGGCGAGGCTGATTGCCTCTGCGACCTGGAGATCGCCCCCATCTCCTCAATCTCCTTTTCCATGCTTCGCTTTACCTCCACAGACACTAAGTACGCGGACTTACGGAGGAGCCTCTGATCACCAGTGTTGACCGGATGATCAGTGAACTGGCTCCGTCCCCGCTTGTCAGTGTACAGACTACCATACCTTCCTAAAACCTCTCGCGTCTGCTTCAGTTGGGAAGCCGCGAGCTGGGACCCTATCCCCACATCCTCTAGAGATCTCCTTGGGAGATCGGGCAGAGCTCTGTTCGCCGCATCTCCCGATGGTGGGCTACACACCTTTTGTCAAAAGGAACTCTGATTGCTATATATTAACTAAGTGGCCTTTCAAGCTGGGACCTGAGAAGTGGCTCTAGCAATACCATTTCCTGTTTTTTAAATAATTTAGAATAAACCACTACCACTACCCACAGTCTAAGAGTTCAGGACTTATTATCATAAACATATATTTTTTCTACTTTTTTGGAGCCTATATATATATATTTTGGCTAAACACTATGGAAGAATCAAGTGGAGATGAAATTGTTATATCCGATGTGGAGAGTATTACTTATGTACACATGTGTAGTGATAACACACGACGATCTAGAAAGGCTGCACACTTGTTTGACGGAATATCTGACATTGTATGTGATGAACCATCCGACTTAACCCATTATTTTGTCAAACTGGAAAAACTTCTGGTTCAGAACCTAAGACTCTGGTGGGATATTACATCACTAGAAAATTACACCAGATGTAATAGAATCCCCAGAGGATTACGAATCAAAAAAGTACCATCTTTTGGGTTCTCAAATAAACAGTTTGAACAGGACTGGATTAAAGCCCTAGACACATGTTCATTCCAACTAATGGATTTAATCATACAACAGAAAACTGCAGAAAAGTCACTACTAATGTCAGAGATCACAACTCTTCAGAAAAAATTGCAGCCATTTTCAACAATGGAGCAATTCGTTAGAAATGATAAGACTTTATTGTCTAACATTGAAACGATTGAAGACAATATTAGTGACAAAAAACATGTAAAATTTGAAAGAGACCGTGTTGACTACACTAAGGGGCAAATTAATTGTTGGCAAAAACCCATTATTATTAAAGAATTTACAAGTTCAAGTACACCCAAAAGCCAACGCCGTCAAAAAGGATGGCAAAAGAATGCCTCAAATAAATCTATTTTGAAAAATCCCAGAATAGAGACTTCCAGCTTTGAGTCTGATGTCTCTGATCAAGAATATAGACCACATACAGTTTCCTTTGATAGGACTGCAGACCATACAAGAGAAAACCGCGGAACCTGTAATTACGATCAAAAAGCCTCAACATCATCTTCCTATACTAAAATGTCAAAATCTTCTGGTCAACCATCCTCAGCTTTTTTACAGGCAGGTCCCAAAGGCAGAGGGGAACCAGGAGATCCAAAAGGAAACGAAGGACGAGGCAAGGCCAAGCGGAAGAAATACGAATAAATGAGCCGGGTAATGTAATCAATCTATCGGATATAGAACTTTCACTCGACCAGTTGACACTACTGAATAAGGGACTTGGGTTCGCACCGACACAAAATTTCAATCTGTTCCAAACAATAATTGATCTTCAGAAATTTACCAGAAAATTAACTCTAAATAAGATCTTTGACTCACATAAGACAACAGATAATCCAAATGTGAATGATCATTCCCAACTATCTTCCACCAAAGAAATAGATTTATTGACATTTCAAGAATGTTGTGCTCTTTCCGATCTGGACACATTATTAGAAACACAAGGCGAACGGTTGGTACCATTCAACCAACCATTTTTTGGTCAAGAAGATTCGGGCTATCGCAAAAAGTCACTATTTTGCCCAAACTACAACAGAGGACCATCTATCTGTATGTTTGAACATTTGGTGGAAAGAGACTTACGCCTATTAGCTCAAGGCTTTACATGTTCAAAGGTTAATTCTGGTAATTTAAGTTACATTGAAGTACAGCAGATTGATTGCATAAAAAAACAACATGATATCATACTCAAACATGCAGACAAGGGGGGTGCCCTTGTTATTATGTCTTCTTCTCAATATCAAAAAGAAGCTTTGAGACAGTTACAGGACACTAGCTCGTATCTTTGTCTTAAAAGCAATCCAACATCTAAATATCATGAAGAATTGGTGGAATTATTAGAGTTTGGCAGAATTTTAAATGTCATCAGCCGTAAGGAATTTGAATTCCTTGACTGTACACATCCCGTGATCCCTATATTTCACCATCTCCCAAAGATCCATAAATCGCTGGTTGACCCCCCTGGTCGACCAATAGTAGCGAGCATTGGATCTTTGGGAGATGGATTGTCACGATATGTTGACAAATTTCTGCAACCCCTGGTGGTACAGTTACCCTCATATGTCAGAGACACAGCAGATTTGATTGTCAATTTGCAGGACTTCACTTGGCACAAAGAGTACAGGTGGGTTACACTTGATGTGGCCTCCCTGTATTCAATTATACAACACAAACATGATTTAGCAGCCGTTGAATATTATTTAGAACTTTCCACTCTATCTTTCTCACATTGCACCTTTTTATTGGAATCTATTTCATTTTTGCTCTCGCACAATTATTTCATGTTTGACTCACTTTTTTATTTACAGTTGTTGGGTACCGCAATGGGCACGAGCTTTGCACCATCATACGCAAATTTATTTATGGGTTTTTGGGAAGCACGGTTTATTTTTCACAGTGATAACTCCTTTCGTCAAAATATCGTCTTCTACAAGCGGTATATTGACGATCTTATAATAATTTGGAAGGGCGATGAACACACACTGATTTCTTTCACAGACTATCTAAACACTAATGATTTAAACATTAAACTCACTTTTGAACATAACCTTAATCACATTCACTACTTGGATTTGGTCCTGTACATTGACAACAATATGCAAATTCAATCAGACATTTACCGTAAGGAGAACTCCAGGAATACACTCCTATGTGCACAAAGTTGCCACCCAAAATCTCTAATTAGAAATATTCCTGGAGCTCAGTTTATGAGACTTAAAAGGCTGTGCTCTGACGATGAGGTTTTTCTGTCCCGATCACGAGAAATGTCAACAAGATTTCTCGCCAGGGGGTATTCCGCCAAAGATGTTGGTGCAGCATTTGACAAAGCAAATGTAACAGACCGAAAAAATCTAATCTGCAAAAGGAAAAAATCAGTCCTTAATGGAAGGAGTGCCAATGCTTTTGGTGAAAGAAAAAGTCCTTACTTTATTACCACATTCAACCAACAGTCTAAACAAATCTGTGACATCTTTCACAAGCATTGGCACACTTTATTATTGGACAACGATAAACGCCCAATTGTCCAAAGTGGACCTAGGTTCACATACCGTAAAGCGAAAACACTGGCATTGCACCTATCACCTAGCATGTTTGTTAGCAAGAGTGGTCCCTCCAATATCAGTAGTATTCCTAAGGGATTTTTCAAATGTGGTAATTGCACCATGTGCCAACACGCATCTCCAACAAATAAAATCATGTGTAAATATAATTTACGTGAATACAAAATCAAGACCTTTCTAAATTGTAACACCAGTTATGTCATATATGTACTTAATTGCAAATGTGGATTAAGCTATGTGGGTCGTACAATCAGGCCATTAAAAACTAGAATGGCAGAACATGCCCGCTTGATCAGGAAAGGTGATCTTCTTCATCCCGTATCCAGACACTTTACGCAATGCCTCAAGGGAGGCATTAAGAACTTCACCTTTTCCGCTATTGAGCATATACATTGCCACCCCAGAGGTGGCAACAGAGAGAACAAACTAAACCAACGGGAGATGTTCTGGATATACACTCTCGACACCCTTCACCCACATGGCATTAACATTGACTGGGAATTAAAACATTTCCTATAGCCATGTGAGGTGGAGGGTGACCGAGAGTGTGTGTCCACACAACTGCAACCCAGCATGTTGTGAGTTAAACTGTCACCATACCCTGACAACCAAATTTTGGTACTTAGTATATCTCCAAAATATGTTGATGTGCATAAAAAAGTATATATTGTTTGTAATACATTTTGCACTAATCCACATCTAAGTATATTCAGGTAATAATTGTTTCTACACTCATGGCAATTTTACTTAGAAATATTGACCAACATTATTAACTTTCATCTAAGTCAGACTAGAACTTAAATAAACAAATAATACTCCACACTACCATAGTTGTGAAAACAATCATTTTAATACATATCAGTTATTGCTCTACATCCCATCGTATACCATTGATTTTATATATATTTTTTGTTTGTTGTAAATATGTATGTTTTAACCATGTATTCCACACAGACCCATTTAATGGGTTAAACCCAAACACTGGTTCGATATTAACTTGATTGAGCTCAAAAAAACTTTCTGTCACTTTTTGATCAACCAATCAGATTGGGTCTCCTCCTATTTAAGGGGTCTGTGTGTTAAGGGTAGTATACTCTTTGAAAAAGTCCCGGAGAGGGACGAAACGCGTCAGAGTGCCCCCTTCTGAGATGTACAGCATGTACTAATAAAGCTGTTTTTAACCTCAACTGTTCCTGAACCTGACTTTTTGCTGTGACCGCCTCTTCACTACCTCACCTCATGTTGGATGAGCCTTCAGCCTCGATCATGGTTCACGGTCGCAGTAGTGAGGTGGTGTTACAACTTGTGTTAACTGTTGCACTACTGTGTGTTCAATATCTTTAGTCCCAGGAACTCGCAATTACTCTTGAGTTCCCACTAAATGACAGAGTCCCGCAGAACACTGTAATATAGGTTCAGTTCAATCCCACCGCTTGCCACCAGTTAATTACAGATCTTGTCACGGTAGCTCATGACAAGATATAATGAACACCAAATATCTGGGTTGAACTGAACGAGGCTTAGATATAATAAAATGTATTTATTCCTTAAAAAAGGTGAACACATCAATATAGTACAATTAACAGGCAAGAAGGTAACACTTACTTAGGGTTGGGAGATGGAGAAGTATCAGCTAGCAATTCTCCAGCAATCCGGTGACATTCCAGGTGGAATCAGAAGCACAACTCAAAACTGTAGGGTTGACACAGTTTATATACCTGTGTAACCCTATTCTTAACATTGAATACAGACTATTGGTGAACAATTATCTGTATCCAATCCCTAACATGGAGACACAGATTAACCCATGCCCCCCAGCTAATTAGCCCATGCGTACTGGGACTCTGAGGGTCTTATTTCTGTAGCCCCATAATTAAATCAGGGGTGACGACCAGTCTACCAAATGAAGTATCTGATAGGATCTGCATTGTTTGTAGGTGTAGACATAACACTTACAAACCACTCTAGTTTGATGATTCTCCGCCCTCAGGTAACAATTAAAGTGGCAGAGTCTGTTGATTAGTACTTGATTCCTAGTGTAAACAATCAGGGCAGTTAACTTTTGATCACAGTGCTTATGCTCAATCATCCGGCTGCCCTTCATGACCTATTAGCATAGCAGATGGAGTCTGCATTTTCAGAGCAGATCCAAAATACCATACATATACACTTTAATATCTACACATATTAATAAGTTCCATTCTGGTGGGCTCAGTGGGTCGAAATGTGCCAGTTTTTAATGCCTACAGTGACTCCACATATTGGCCAAATTTCAACTCTCTGTGACCTCCAGAACTGGAGATACAGAAATGCACTTTAAAACATTAAAATACAGGATTATAATGAAACATGGGAACAGGGGAACATACAGTTTCCTGACATGACAAGGTGTAAGCCACATTCCTGGACCGCAGTCCAGTTAACCCCTTGCCTCCCTGGTGAGGTCAGGGGGTGGCCATATGGGGTGCAACCCCTTTAATACCGGGCCAACCCCCCTCTCACTCTACAGTGGTATCTCTGAGTCACATATACTTAAAGACTACAAAGGTGTTTTTGAGGTTGTATGAAGACTTCCAGGCACACTACACCTACACAGACACAACAATGCAACCATTACAGCATCTACCAAGAAGAGTTCCTGTAGTATTAAAATGAAAAAATAGTGGGAGCTATATAATAAATGGAAACTGACAGTGTCATCACCAAAGTGACAGAACACACAGATTAGATTAGCACATGATGGCAACGGACAAACAAACGCCTCGTGTTTGCATACTGTAGCCTAAGTATACAAAGCACCGAGCACTAACGGCCAGCTGCCCACAGTGGAAGACGTACTAGCGGATCTTGCCAATTCTTTGTTGTCAATGCAGAGGATGGATACTGGTAAATACGCTTGGATGAAGAAAGTAGTTATCTTTTTTACTTCAGATGGTTGCGAAGAACATCAGGTATTACACCTGCCACAGAGGAGTATCAAAGTTGCCAGAAAGGTACCATATTAGGCCTTATAGGGATTAGTGTCATAGCAGATGACATCCTAGTATACAGTGTGGAGACACCATGAATGAAGCAACTGCAATGCTGACCCTGATGACAATCCTATAAAGCTTCTGGAAAGAGTCAGGACAGTGAACCTGAAAGTAAACAAAAATAAGGTGAAGCTACGACTCACAGCAGCACCATACAATACATAAGACACCTCCTGACCCCCGAAGGTTTACGTCCTGATCCTGGGCAGGTAAGAGCTATACAACAGTTGCCTAAACCTTCCAATGTCATGTCCCTGCAATGGCTGCTAGGTTTTGCAAATGACTTTAAATCTGTACAGGAGATCCAGGGCACTCACGTGAAGAAATCCTCAATCAAAAAGACAGAGAACCCAGGTATGGGGAAAATAGTGAAGGCCACTATTAGAACATATTTGAAGTGGTAGTCTCAAAGAGATTATGTTCTCCTTGAGAAAGAGCAACTGTTGCGTGAAACGCGTGGGAGGACATAGTCTCTTTGAGACTACATTTTCAAATATGTTCTAATAAAGCCTCCACTATTTTTTCCATAAATGGGTTTTATGCCTTTTTGATTGAGGGTTTCTTTACGTGAGTGCCCCGGATCTCCAGTTACAGATTTACTGTTACTTCTTGGATTTGGCGGTACGCGTAGGGGAGAGGAGGAGGATTCCACATCATTACAGAACTTTTTTTGATCTTGACAGCCAGCGGGACTCAAGCTACAAAAGTGGGTCTGCAGTAGGAGGTAAGAGTACCTTTGCCTACCTTCTATATCCCATGTAGTTCCCAAATGGTATTTCACCAGATTTCCTGGAGTCAATGGGATTCTAGCCATCATCAGCTGGTCTTCAGTAGGAGGTCAGTACTTTTACATACCCTTCAAGACCGCATACAGCATTCTGACGGACCTCTGTTATTCTCTCTCCCCGATCCTACCTCTACTCTGGTACATTTGTGTGAGCGCACTCCAGAGCGCAGGACAGTTTTTCCTCTTCATTCTGTAAATTACTTGATTAACCTCCTCTCCTGTCTTTCAGGCACTAGTGAACCTCTTCGACGCCTGCTAGATGAAGGTGCAGCGGGAACACGATTGCCCCAACGTGACCGTTTTCCACCAGATACAAACACTTAGCTACTCAATACCCTGTGCTGAAGTAGTGCGATGTAAAAGTAGAAGTTACCATCCAGTGCAATGCCAGCGAAATAGTCCTCTTGCAAAATGGAGAACCAGTAGTCTTTTCCTCAGTATCCTTACCAGCAACAGAACATCAGCATGAGCCGATTGAAATACCCTGACTACTACAGTAATTGTACTGCATCTGCACGGGAAAAGTTTGATCAGTACATTGGGGGTACATTAGCAGTCTGCACGAGTTTAAAGTGATCATAAACCTCTTGAGATCCTTTTTAGGAAACTACTGCTCTCAGCTCCAAAATGCCTTTATCATATGCTGTTACTGTCATGGAACAAGTAAGCCCATTGCTGCTCTCTCTTATCACCCCCCGCCCCCTTCTTTGCAGCTTCTGCTTGTTAGCTCCTTAAGTTCAGCTGCATGTATTTGTTCCACACACACACACTGTGCCTGTGTGATGTATCACTACTGTATGTTGCATTTTCTGCCTCTGTTCATGAGGTCTGCGAGTTGCTATAGCAACCTCTGAGATCCTTCTCAGAATGGGCTATTCTGCCCTCCCCCCTGTCTTGCTGACAGTTAGTCTGTCCCATCTCACTTCTAGTGTGACCCTTGCTCCTCACTTCCTTTTCCACCCTGGACACAGTGAGTACAGCATCTGCCTGCTACTGCCCTGGCAAGGCCTTTCTGTCTTACCGTAGTCTAACTCCACGCAAGCATTCAGATAGAGAAGCACTCTCTACTCACACTACACTTACAAGTACCCCTTTGTTTTCTCCTTCTGCAATAAAGTTACGGACATTAAGGACTTGTTGTGCTTTGGAAGAGGGAAGGCATGAGTTAAGCTAACTGGGATTATTCATACACCATACGTGACTCTGGTTCCAGTATAGTTATAATTACAGAGGTATCACTTAGAGCAGGGGTGCGCAAACTTCCCACGCTGTGCCCCCCCCCCCCCGCCTGCTCTCCCCCTGTGTCGTAACGCCCCTTACCTCTAATGCGGCGTCAAATGACACAGCAGGGTCGTGTGACATGCGGCATCATTTAATGCTACGTGGCCATGGCAAAGAGCAGTGAAGCTCGACTCCAGTCCTCAAGAACCCCCAACTAGGCTACTAGTTTACTAGACGTAAATACTATAGAATACAGACGGAACCCAAAAGAAGCGAGCTCAAAGCACCCCACTATTTGCACTCATTACCATCATTCACAATTACATTCTCCTGTGTTCCAATAGCCAGATCCCAAACAGGGAAAATATGAGCGACAAAAACCAAAAAGTTTTATTACATATATGATTCATTTCACACTAAATGGTTCAAATTGTTAAAATTCCCCACGGAGGAGGAGGTAGGGAGAAAAGAAAGTAAAGGCCACTGATAAGCTATAATAGAACCAGTAGTCAAAAAGATCCCTTCTCTCTCCTGCGGTCATTCGGTCATGCAGTGCCCACTATCTGTTATCAGTGGGAGTGTTAATACACTCTAAATGCAGAAAAATCATAGAGACTTATGAACTTTGTACTGTACTGTATGCACAAGAAATAAGTCCTTGCTGTGTGAACTTTAACTCATGAGATACAAATTAACAGCTTGTAGTATTCAAAAGCGCATTAGTCGCACCCACCGTCATCCTGGACGTATAAGGCACAATCACATTACATTCACATTATCAATTTAGTGAGCATTATATTTCCTTTTTGTTTACATTTCAGTATTCAAAAGCTGCTCCATGTATGAGTACATCAGAATTTAAGCTATAGAGGACATAAAGCCTAAAACAGCAAACAGAGTATACACCTCCAGGCAGAGAATTAAGACTGTCAGTGTGGATTCAAAATCGTTATTCAACATCTGGTCTAATGAACGACAACCTGGCCACATTGTATGATTATTGATGGTATAACTGGTCTAATAATTTCTGCCACATAGTATCCTCTCTGTCAAATACAGAATCTCACAAGCGCAGTCTGTAAACTCATAATGACTACCGCTATAACTTATGTGTGTGTAAAGGATATATAAAGGGGTTACAGCGAACCCGATGTTAAGGGAGTAAGATACAAGCCGTGTACTGCTGATCTGCATCGACCGCGTGGACCGCCGCTCCTGCGTGACGTCACCTCCGCGACGTCCTATTCAGCCCAACATATGTCTCGCGTGATTAACCCGCTTCTTCAGGGGGAGGAGTCTACTCGTCAGAACCCTATAGTGAGTATTTATGGGAAAGTGTGTATGCTGATTGGCTATTCAGGAGTCATTCATTTTATTTTGTTTCTTTTCTTAACCCTATCAGACCGGGTCAGGTCAAATGACACTTTGTCACGGACATTTGGATAATTTCTGTAATAATCCCTCATTCTCCTCCATTTCTCCAAAGAATATTTAAATGTTTTATTTTGCCAAAACACCAGATCGGTGCCTCTAGGCTCAGCCATGAGTTAACGATTGAAACAATAGTTACTTTTATGTGAATAATGTAGGAATGTATGATCAATTTAGGTGAACCGCCCCTAAGGTCAATACGGATCTTGACTGTATTTAAGACTGTATACCCGGGTCCCCAGTTAGATATCGCAAACAAATTCAATAGATACTCTAAAGACAGATGGTATATGATAGTATATTGAGTACATAAATATCAATCATGTCCTATACAAGTATAGTCCCTATTCAAGTTTGATTTATAATAGGGACAAATCCTGAACTAAAGGCACTGCTCAAGTGTTATTGCGAGGCTCTCTCTCCTTCAGGCACACGAGAACAGGCTCCCACAGCCAACAGAGAATACCGGAACTATTGGGGTGACCTCATCATACAGGACAACATAGTCTACAAAGGCAACATAATTGTTATAATCAATACTATGAGAACATGCAAACACACTAACTATCTTACCGTGACGGATTACTACTCGGACTACTAAGAAATAGACAAATGATCAGACGCCTACTCAGTAAGAATAACAAACAAAGCAATTAAACATTTCTACCGGCACAACATATCCGATAATGGGCCACAATTTACCATCAAAGGATTGGCATAATTTGCCTAGGAATGTGGGTGTCATCATACAGTATAATCACGTGTCCTTACAATAGTCAGTCAAACGGAAAAGCTGAATCAAAACTGCCAAACATTCCTAAAGAATAAAATATATATAGCCAAGCCATAGTGGAGAAATGCTCACATAGAAAGTATGAAGAGTATGTCACGGTAACTTGTGATAGGATATAATATACACAAATATCTGGGTTGAATTGAACACGACTTAGATATAATAAAGAAAGTTTATTCCTTAGATAGGTGAACACACAAGATGATACAAATAACAGACAAAATATAGCACTTACTTACGGGTTGGGTAATGAAGCAATCAGGTACAGGATTGGCAATTCATTCAGCAATCAGGCATCAAGTAGTTCGTAAAATCGAAGACACTGGGCATAGGGCTGACACTGGTTTATATGTGATTTCAGTCCTATACCGTAACATTGAGTGCAAGTCATTGGAGGACAATTATCTGCACCCAATCCCTCCTTGCCAGCTAACATGGGAACATTGTTAGATCATCCCCCCAGTCAGTTGGCACATGCGTGCTTCTGGCCCTTGGGGTCTCATTTCTTTAGCCCCACACAAAAGTCAGGGTGCCTACAAGTCTACCAGACCTAGATCTGGTCAGGAAACCCTTTGTCTGTAAGTGTGAATTACAGCACTTACAGACCACTCAAGCCCTGCGTTTCTCCGCCCTAATATATACAGCCAGAGTGGCTGAGCCTTTGATCAGGGGGTCTGTTGTAGACAATGGGTCGCCCCCCTGAGCATTTACATTAAACAGAGCCAGTAACTTTCGCGGGCTTTTATCCCCGCTTTGAAACAAAGTACATTTTTTAATATCTATATATATATTAAAATAATCCGTTCGGCTGGGCCGAGTGGGTTGAAACTTGCCAGACCCTCATGCCGGAGGGGACTCTCCATGGTGGCCAAGTTTCAGCTCGCTGTGACCCACCGGACCGGAGATACAAAATTACAGTTTAAAAACCCTTTTGGAACACGAGGCATTTTTCTGCCATGCAAGTAAATGGCAGAAACCCCAACTTTGCAATTACCCTGACACTGTTCTGTTGCCCTGAGAGGGTCGGTATTTGCCATGCAATCTTGCCGGAACTAGGACTACATGGTGGACGAATCTCAGCCCTCTAGGTTGAACAGAACCGGAGTTATGGGTTCTAGGTTTCTGCTCATTCCGACTTAGCCGTTTTCCCTCGCGGCTTTTACCTCCGCCATTAGAGTCAATGGCGCGACCCTCGTGGCGAGCGCAACCCTTTACTGGGGTCATTAACTCTCGGACCCGGTGGTGGTTGAGTGTGGGGGTTCCTAGGGTCTAGGGGCAAAAAGAATTTTATTCCGGGGTGTCCTAGAACTTAAATTTCCCATGACAATTGACTTTGAACTTTACCTAGTGTGATCAAAAGCTCTTTTTCAGATATTGTATCCGCTTCTGCGGTCTGCGGTTTGGATGGCTGCCAACCCGTTCCTGGAGGTCGGCTTCGAGGGATCCCCATTGAAATGAATGGCTCCATTGACTTACAATGGGGAACCGCCGCTCCTCCTCTCGGGCGCCACCTGCAGGTCTTCTATGAAAATGGGCCCAGATCGCCGGAATCCCCATTGGATTGTATGGAGCTGCAACAGCGACCTATGGGAAACTGCAAACTGGAGCCTGCAAAGGCGGGAAAATGGAACAAAGGGCTATAATCACTTCCTAACTATTAACCCTTCTCCTCCCAAACGGATCCCAGTGTGAGTGTTGTGGCCGACACTGGAATGGGGGACATACATGGTTATAGGGGAATACACATTTGGGGGCTGAAGCAGGGTAAGAACACATTACTGGACCGCAGTCCAGTTAACCCCTTACCTCCCAAGGGAGATCAGGGGGTGGCCATATGGGGTGTAACCCCTTTAATACCGGGCCAATCCCCCTCTCCCTCTACAGAGTAGTCCTGTTTAAAGCCTAATGTCAAGACTTGCACGTACTGTACATTGGTACCAATAGGCTACTAAGACCAGAAGTTGTGGAATGACAGTAAGGTTAGAATAAAAATGTACATTAGTGAAACGTTACTATGACAGAAACCTCCCAGAACTTCGTCCCAGAGATGAATACGGCTACTCGTACAACACAACGTGGCAGCTTGGAACAGGGCTTCATGTTTAGGACAACTAAATCCTCACTCTAAGGCCGGGTCCACAGTGCAGGCGCGCGACGGAGCGCATGGCATCCTGCTCGCCTGTCGCCCAAGTGATCTGTGGACTACAGATCCTCACGACGGAGAGGCATGTCGGAGACGTGTCAGGGGCGTGGCCGTGACATGACAGAGCTGGTTCACCCTCATTGGCTGAACCGCTCACGTGACCTGCCCGTCACGCAACATAAACAAAATTATTTGTCTGCTGGAAAATCGCGCCCGCCATCGCGCTTTATCGTGGTCGCTGTCGCGCACTCTATGACCTGCCTCATAGAAGTATGGTCTTTTGTTCTCACCACATGCCATCGGTCGTGCCGAGTATGGACGCGGCCTTACGCAGTTGAAGTTGAAGGTCATTCAAATGGAACCAAAGCTTTATCCGACCAATGCAACATCATACTAACACAGAACCAATGATGAAAGGGGATTCTGGGAAGAACAATAACTCAGTAAGATGGAGGGACAAATTCACAGAGGATGTCATGAGATGGGACTCATGTAAAGTCTGAAGAAGGGTTCACAGAAACCAGAGAAGCTCCCAGCAGAATGGTGAACCACCACGGAAACAATGTCACAATTACACCACCCAACCTGAAAAGTACTCGCCACCGCTCCATCAAACCACCAGAAATGTGCTGTATTCAGCTTAAATAAACTGTAAGTTACAAAAAAAAATCATCACTAAAAAACATATTAAAACAGTCTCACGGAACCAATCTCACATATATCCTGACCATACAGCATGTAGCCAAGACCAAACATAATATAATGTGTAGGTAACAGATAAATAGCCCTGTAAAGTAGAAATCACTGTATATAGTGACATGGAGGGGTGAGGCACTGATTGGGCCTCCCGCCACCTTTACCGGCCGGTCAAAAAAATATCTACAGTAGTTTGTAATCTTGGAGAAGATGAGGAGTTGAGATTTCATATGTAACTTTTTTTGTTTGATAAAAGTTTTTTATGTTGAAATGTAATAATAATAGCATGTTTTTGTATAGCACGTTACAGAGACATTTTGCAGGCACAGGTCCCTGCCCCGTGGAGCTTACAATCTATGTTTTTGGTGCCTGAGGCACAGGGAGATAAAGTGACTTGCCAAAGGTCACAAGGAGCCGACACCGGGAATTGTACCAGGCTCCCCTGCTTCACTCAGTGCCAGTCAGTGTCTTTACTCACTGCGCCGCTCCTTCACACTTTAATATAATAAGGAGTTATTCTTTTGTGTAGTCCAATGTTCCCAAAAGAATGTCAAATGATTAACAAATTGTGTGTCTTCTAAAAGCTTAAGATTAATATGCCAATAAGAACTTATACGGTTTAAGGATAATAGAAAAAAATGACAACAAGCCATATGATGATCAGAAAAACTGGTTGGTACAGTATAATTCTACATCTGTCACCCTGTTTAAAACCTGGCAGGTAACACACACACGGTCACGTCTTGCCATGGAAACATATATAATTAACTTTTAACCAAATATATTGCATAGTACCAGGATTCACGTTTCTCCAAGTGCAGTGTCAACCAGAGAAAACATTTGCAACAAAGAGATTAACTATTCGGAGGACTGAGGGTGGGGCTCTCCATGGTTCCTGTCTGTCAGAGGATTCTCTGTGCTGTTAAAATCTCCAGCCAAAACAATGAGCTCACCCAGCTTCCAAGCAGATAATACATCACCCAAAATCTGCAAAATAACAACTCGATCTCACCCAGTAACTGGTGCATCAATATGAATAAAAAGGAATACGGGGTCCCCTATGATAGCATCTACCGTCAATAAGCGCCCCTTTATAATCTCATTGGTAGAAACATGGCACGTTAGCACACCTGGGGCAAATAAAACAGCCACTCCTGCACTTGTGTTTGTACCACGACTGAACACAATAACCCCTTGCCACCCCTTAACACAATCAGGGGTTTTATTTTTATCATCTGAGTGAGTCTATTGCAAATAAAAGAAAATTTAACTTTCTTGGAGTAATAAACTCAAACAAAGTTGCTCTTTTATTAAGATCTCGTCCACCATTAATATTTAATGTCCCAATTTGGAGTTTTTGCATCGCGAAAGAGGAAAAAACACACTGTGAGCAAAAACCGACAATAACAAAAGAAAAACTTAAAGCCAAAATAATCGCCCGAGTTCTTTCAAAATTCAACACAAAAACAGCAGTATTTACTTCGCAATCTGTTTTTTTTTAACTTTTTGCAATAACTTTTTTAACCAAACCATTTTTTGTTTACAAATATCGAACAGAGAACCTTTCTTCAAAATGAGATTAACTTAATCCAGAACCGACCGCAAATCAGGGAAATAATCCAGCACTTCAACCCCCGCCTGCCCTTAGTCTGGTTAAGGAAATCCTTAATCTCAGTCAGACTATAATGAGAGCCCTTAATGGCCTGACTAGAGGGAAAGTCAGAACGCTGTGAGTTATCGGTGGCATACTCATATTCTTCATCATCCGAAGACTCGGACACGTCACTTTCTGCTCCCACAGAAAGTATTTTTGAAGCATATGATTCATTGGATACTGCAGACAGACTTACTGGAGGGCTGGGCTGTGCAACCGGAGAAGGTATAGCTTCCAACTCTGATCTTTCCTCCACACCAATGCAGGTCTGCAGAGCAGAACGAGGCCTGTAGTTGCTGCTGGCAGTGAGGTTTCCTCCATTCTCAAAGCATTTTCAGGCAGATTAACAGTTAAAGCACTATCCACTATTTTACCATATTTTCTTCCACTTGGTCCACACTCATCTGAAAAAGTGGCCTCAGCAACGTCAGAGTTCAGAACAGTTCTTCTAGTTACCTCGAGAATTCTTTCGTCCTCCTCCTGTTCCAAAACTCTCTTCTTGCTAGTTTTTTCCCACTCCATGTCCCCACAGTCAGCTGCATGCTGCCCAGTCCGTGCTTTTTCACACGCCATTTTTACAATGTCTTTGCCATGCTGCCCTGTAACAGCAGACTGCGCCATGGCACCTTCCACAGTGTCCTCCTCACTGCGTGCAATAACAGCAATCTCTATACCTTCCACAATGTCCTCCTCACTCTACCCCGAAGCAGCAGTCTCTGCTTTCTCCCCTTCCACAATGTCCTCCTCACGCTGCCCTGAAGCAGCAGCCTCTGCTTTCTCACCTTCCACAATGTCCTCTTCACCCTGCCCTGAAGCAGCAGTCTCTGCTTTCTCACCTTCCACAATCATGTCCCCTCACCCTGCACTGAAGCAGCAGTCTCTGCTTTCTCACCTTCACAATGTCCTCCTCACCTGCCCCGAAGCACAGTCTCTGCTTTCTCACCTTCCACAATGTCCTCTTCACCCTGCCCTGAAGCAGCAGTCTCTTCTTTCTCACCTTCCACATGTCCTCTTCACATCCCCGCCCTGAGCACAGTCTCTGCTTTCTCACCTTCCAAATGTCCTCCTCCTCTGCCCCAGAGCAGCAGCCAGCTTTCTCACCTTCCACATTGTCCTCTCCACTCTGCCCCGAAGCAGCAGTCTCAGCTTTCTCACCTTCCACAATGTCCTCCTCACTCTGCCCTGAAGCAGCGGTCTCTGCTTTCTCACCTTCCACAATGTCCTCCTCACTCCTCGCCCCGAAAGCAGCGGCCTCTGCTTCCTCACCTTCCACAATCTCCTCCTCACTCTGCCGCCCGAAGCAGCAGTCTCTGCTTTCTCCACCTTCCACTGTCCTCCTCATCTGCCCCAAAGCAGCAGCCTCTACTTTTCTCACCTTCCACAATGTCCTCCTCACTCTTTGCCCCGAAGCGGCCTCTGCTTTCTCACCTTCCACAATCTCCCCTCACTCTGCGCAAGCAGCAGTCTCTGCTTTCTCACCTTCCACAATGTCCTCCTCACTCTGCCCCAAGCAGCAGCCTCGCTTTCTCACCTTCCCACAATGTCCTCCTCACTCTGCCCCGAAGCAGCAGTCTCTGCTTTTCTCACCTTCCACAACGTCCTCCTCACTCTGCCCCGAAGCAGCAGCCTCTGCTTTCTCTCACCTTCCACAATGTCCTCCTCACTCTGCCCTGAAGCAGCAGCTCGCTTTCTTTTCTCACCTTCCACATGTCCTCCTCACTCTGCCCTGAAGCAGCAGTCTCTGCTTTCTCACCTTCCACAACGTCCTCCTAACTCTGCCCAAAGCAGCAGTCTCTGCTTTCTCACCTTCCACAACGTCCTCCTCACTTCTGCCCTGAAGCAGCAGTCTCTCTGCTTTCTCACCTTCCACAATGTCCTCCTCACTCTGCCCCGAAGCAGCGGCCTCAGCTTTCTCACCTTCCACAACGTCCTCCTCACTCTGCCCTGAAGCGCAGTCTCTGCTTTCTCACCTTCTACAATGTCCTCCTCACTCTGCCCAAAGCAGCAGTCTCTACTTTCTCACCTTCTACAATGTCCTCCTCACTCGGCCCTGAAGCAGCAGTCTCTACTTTCTCACCCTCCCACAACGTCCTCCTCAGTCTGCCCCGAAGCAGCAGTCTCTGCTTCCCTCACTGAATCTTTTATTATTTTTTATGACCAGTACCATTCTCTTGTATGACCTTTTCTAGTTTTCAATATCGTTGTGTGTTTCAAGTGACCAATTTCCGACACAAAGCAATTCATGGACTCATTGATCGCATAGATCACATAATCAGGCCCTCAATGTATTGTTTCAAAACCAGGTCTAAACTTTTACAGATTGATTCAAAATCATAAACACCGGCCTCCTAAAATACATGTTTAATTTCAGCTTTTTACACCCAAGAGGGATCATTTTAATAGAAGAAATAATTCTACCATAGCCAGACAAACGATGCATTAACCTCCCACTACTTACAGATGAGGGAGTATTAGGCAGAGTAACTTTAACTGATGGACTGGCTAAAGGTAGACCATTCAACAGACAGTCAGTTATCTGTAACCCTTGCTTAACAACCAAATGTATAAGTGCATTACTGCTCAGGAAAACTACTACTGCAGCCTTATTCATTCGGGAAGCTCATTTAATATTCTCAAAAAACCTACAATTTTCCCCACAGCAAACACACATTCTTCCACGAAATATAACCATCAATCATACCCTTTATCCCATGCCTACGGGTTAAATTCCAAAACTAATTGGGGGAGGTCACTCTCTCCAGCCTTCTCTCAATACAACCCAGCAGCCTCACTCTCACACCATTCCCACAATCCCTAGAAAAGGGGAGGGGAGAGAAGTGCAGTATAAATGTGCACTCACAGGACTCCTTAACTGCAAATATTCTTTATTCAATAGGCAGATCGACATTTTGGTCCCTACATGAACCTTCATCAAGATTCCATCTGTGAATAATACCCGTGTTTTATACCCTCATGCCAACTGTAATGAAAATAGTGGGGGAAAAATATTTTTTCCAATTTGGTGCTTCAGGTGTTAATGTGATTACCATTTCTCTTAAAAATACAAATATTAGGTTTATGACAGATCCGACCCTTCCTGGGTCGTTCCGATCTACAAAGAGGTCTTAATTGGTGGGTTATCACTTATGTCCCACTTAAAGTACCATATGTGTTGTATGGGACTGATAATATCTAGAGGTAGGCCATTTGTTTTTGCCAGAGATGGGATTAAATGATGGCTCTCTGAAGAGATGGTTAATGATGGCTCTGAAGAGATGGATTAATGATGGCTCTCCGAAGAGATGGGATTAATGATGGCTCTCCTAAAGAGATGGGATTAAATGATGGCTCTCCTAAAGGAGGGATTAATGATGGCTCTCCCGAGAGATGGGATTAAATGAGGGCTCTCCTGACATTTTTTAAACAAGCCACTTTCTAAGGAAACTATGACAGCCTTGAATGATCCATTGTGCATCACAGAAATGGGGGGCACAAAGTCACCACTTAGTTGGAGGACTTTTATTAAAATGAAGATATCGTGATAACCTCAGTTCTAAATGATAACGTTTTGATATTCTAATCGTTTCAAGGGGACTAATCAATATGACCCACAGTCATGTCTAGGAGGTGGGCAGGGACACGGTATCCATTTGATCTCAAATTTAGAAATATGTCAGCCAAAACTACTCTCTGTCATATTCGTCAAGCGTGCCTGTATCTATTGACATGACTAACGTGTGTCTAAGTGTTAGAGATATTAAGATATAGGTCTTTCATATATCTAGGCATCTTTTAAATGTCTTTTGAGAGCAGGGTTTTGTGTAAGTCGTAAAACCGTCAACCTAGCACTGATTTACGACAGGGGTGGGCATATGTGTTTTAATGGGGGTGGGGGGGATAGTAACAATTCACAGGTGTGTTTGGGACAAACGTGAATTTTCATATTTCTACTCATATATATTACATAGTTATACATAGTAGATTAGGTTGAAAAAAGACGTAGGTCCAACAAGTTCAACCTATGCTAAATTTAGATACAAGATACTTTATCCTGTATCTATACTTATTTATTGATCCAGAGGAAGGCAAACAAAAAACCCCGTGTCATATCATCCAATGATATCTCATAACGGGAAAAATAAATTCCTTCCTGACTCCAAGAATTGGCAATCGGATTAATCCCTGGATACATCCTTCCCATGTATACTTATTTGGTATATCACCGTATACCTTTCCTATCTAAAAGATGTCCAACCTTTTTTTGAACAAATCTATTGTATCTGCCATCACAGTCTCCATGGGTAATGAATTCCACATTGTAACTACCCTTACTGTAAAGAACCCTTTCCTTTGTTGCTGGTGAAAATCTCCTTTCCTCCAACCTAAGGGATGGCCCGAGTCCTTTGTACTGCCCATGGGATGAATAGTTCTTTTGAAAGCTCCTTGTATTGTCCCCGAATTATTTGTATATAGTTTATCATATCCCCTCTTAGACGCCTCTTTTCTAATGTAAATAAATGTAATTTAGCTAGCCTCTCCTCATAAGTTAGAATGTCCATCCCCTGTATTAATTTGGTAACCTCTCTTGGAGAAAACCTATGACGTACGTACTTATAAGGGATTTCTTTTATGTGTTATCCTGTTATTTCAAGAGAACTGTTCTGCATTTATTGTAACTGTGTGTTCTTGTAATCCCTTTTCTGTAATCTATGCACTGCATTTTTATTTTATTAAAACATTTAATGTGATGCTTTGGGCTCTGAATGAACGTTGCATGCTTTGTAGAGAGCAAGTTACATTTGGCTACAACAGATTTTTGTGGGTGCATCATTTTTTCTATAATAAACGGATCTGAGATCCGGGCAGTAATATTTTATTACACATTTTGCATAATTCTTGGGTGGTGGCAACGGATATATATGATGGCAATTGAGTAAGGGTTTAATATAACTAATGAAAGTAACTGGCAAGAAGGTAGGTGGAAGGACTATGACACTGCAAAATATGTCAGGCTGGCGGCAGCGTGCAGAAAAAAACTTATTTGTGGCATAAGGCCCTGATAAAACGACATACAAAACAATTCTCTGACCGCTTTCGCGTCAGAATTGTTTGTATGTCGTTTTAATCAGGGCTTTTATGCCACAATAAAGTTTTTTTCTGCACGCTGCCGCCACCCTGACATATTTTTGCAGTGCTCATAGTCCTTCCGCCTACCTCTACAGCTGCTGGGACGGATGCACGCAACGAAGAGAGCAGTGGAATAGTTCCTTTCTTCTCCCTGATAAAACAGCTTACCGGCACTAGGAAGGCAGCTATGTGAGTATCTACACGCTCTCTGCCGAGAGGACCCGCTGGGAACACGTGACCCGCCAGAGAAGGACCGCCGGTGGGACATACACTCGGTCAGGTTAGAGGTTTTCTTCCTCTTACAGCGGTTTTCCCAATATAGTGTCTGGTTACATTTGCTGTCACTATTTGTTGTCTTTAATATGTGATTTGGGGATTAGACTACGCTGCTCGTGAAGCATTCAATCCTGGATTCCCTGAAGACTCTCTGTTTATTAATCATTAGTCTCACCCGGCCAGTTCGAGCACCCTACTAGGGAACACCCCCCTTACCTAACTGGCAAGAAAGAAAGGTGATATGACTAGCGTAGCCGTGTGTATATAACCCGGGTTGCATATCTAAGTCATGTGTTCACTTATGTGCTGTTCGTAGAGTGATATATTCGGATGGATTTAGGGGAGGTGAAAATTGGACAGCTGCCAGGAAATGATACATTGAGAGTTCTTCTCGTTTCATGTTTGTCCCGGGGACAGAGTTATAATGACAATACATAGTTACAATGAGTGAAATGGGTTATACAGTACATTATATACAAAACATTGTATGCACAGTTAAAGATAATATATTAAGGGCGTATGTAACAGTTACAGACCAGATTAAAATGTGAGACAAGCCTTTGTTTTGAAAGAACTTAAGCTGGTGGTGGATGTGAGAGTCCCCGGGAGACTGTTCCAGTTTTGGGGTGCATGGTAAAGAAGGAGGAGCGTCCGGATACTTTGTTGAGCCTTGGGATCATGAACAGTCTTTTGGAGTCGGATCTCAGTGTGATAAGTGCTACATGAGGTAGGGGTGAGGAGATTGTTCAGATAGGCAGGTAGCTTGCCCAGAAGTATTTGAAGTCAACACAGGAAGGTGAACTTTGCACCTAGACTCAAGTGATGACCAATCTAGTTCTTTGAGCATTTCGTAGTGATGTGTGGTGTAATTACATTGGAGGACAATTGGCATTTTGAGTTGTAGGGTGTCAAGTTTGCTAAGGTGGGGTTGGGGTGCTGAGTCGTATACAATGTCCCCATATCAATAATTGGCATTAGCTTTGCTCCTGGGATTCGCTTTCTGACCAGCAGACTTAGGGAGGATTTGTTCCACAACATAGTTCTCCTAGTTTGGCATAGGTTTTGGATGTCCAGGGTAACATGTGCAACCAAAGTTTGGGAGTT
>CM071568.1:657077-814702 GCA_036426205.1 Ascaphus truei | reverse complement strand
TCACCCTGCCCTGAAGCAGCAGTCTCTGCTTTCTCACCTTCCACAATGTCCTCCTCACTCTGCCCCGAAGCAGCAGTCTCTGCTTTCTCACCTTCCACAATGTCCTCTTCACCTTGCCCTGAAGCAGCAGTCTCTTCTTTCTCACCTTCCACAATGTCCTCTTCACCCTGCCCTGAAGCAGCAGTCTCTGCTTTCTCACCTTCCACAATGTCCTCCTCGCTCTGCCCCGAAGCAGCAGCCTCAGCTTTCTCACCTTCCACATTGTCCTCCTCACTCTGCCCCGAAGCAGCAGTCTCAGCTTTCTCACCTTCCACAATGTCCTCCTCACTCTGCCCTGAAGCAGCGGTCTCTGCTTTCTCAACCTTCCCAATTCCCTCCTCACTCTGCCCCGAAGCAGCGGCCTCTGCTTTCTCACCTTCACACTGTCCTCCTCACTCTGCCCCAAAGCAGCAGCCTCAGCTTTCTCACCTTCCACAATGTCCTCCTCACTCTGCCCCGAAGCCTCAGCTTTCTCACCTTCCACAATGTCCTCCTCACTCTGCCCCGAAGCAGCAGTCTCTGCTTTCTCACCTTCCACAACGTCCTCCTCACTCTGCCCCGAAGCAGCAGCCTCTGCTTTCTCACCTTCCACAATGTCCTCCTCACTCTGCCCTGAAGCAGCAGTCTCTGCTTTCTCACCTTCCACAATGTCCTCCTCACTCTGCCCTGAAGCAGCAGTCTCTGCTTTCTCACCTTCCACAACGTCCTCCTCACTCTGCCCCAAAGCAGCAGTCTCTGCTTTCTCACCTTCCACAACGTCCTCCTCACTCTGCCCTGAAGCAGCAGTCTCTGCTTTCTCACCTTCTACAATGTCCTCCTCACTCTGCCCCAAAGCAGCAGTCTCTACTTTCTCACCTTCTACAATGTCCTCCTCACTCGGCCCTGAAGCAGCAGTCTCTACTTTCTCACCTCCCACAACGTCCTCCTCAGTCTGCCCCGAAGCAGCAGTCTCTGCTTTCTCCTCACCTGAATCTTTTATTATTTTTTATGACCAGTACCATTCTCTTGTATGACCTTTTCTAGTATTCAAAATACGTTGTGTGTTTCAAGTGACCAATTTCCCGACACAAAGCAATTCATGGACTCAGTGATCGCATAGATCACATAATCAGGCCCTCAATGTTATGTTTCAAAACCAGGTCTAAACTTTTCACAGATTGATTCAAAATCATAAACACCGGCCTCCTAAAATACATGTTTAATTTCAGCTTTTTTACACCCAAGAGGGATCATTTTAATAGAAGAAATAATTCTACCATAGCCAGACAAACGATGCATTAACCTCCCACTACTTACAGATGAGGGAGTATTAGGCAGAGTAACTTTAACTGATGGACTGGCTAAAGGTAGACCATTCAACAGACAGTCAGTTATCTGTAACCCTTGCTTAACAACCAAATGTATAAGTGCATTACTGCTCAGGAAAACTACTGCAGCCTTATTCATTCGGGAAGCTCATTTAATATTCTCAAAAAAACCTACAATTTTCCCCACAGCAAACACACATTCTTCCACAGAAATATAACCATCAATCATACACTTTATCCCATGCCTACGGGTTAAATTCCAAAAACTAATTGGGGGAGGTCACTCTCTCAGCCTTCTCTCAATACAACCCAGCAGCCTCACTCTCACACCATTCCCACAATCCCTAGAAAAGGGGAGGGGAGAGAGAGTGCAGTATAAATGATGCACTCACAGGACTCCTTAACTGCAAATAATTCTTTATTCAAGTAGGCAGGATCGACATTTTGGTCCCTACATGAACCTTCATCAAGATTCCAAATCTGTGAATAATACCCGTGTTTATACCCTCATGCCAACTGTAATGAAAATAGTGGGGGAAATTATATATTTTTTCAATTTGGTGCTTCAGGTGTTAATGTGATTACCATTTCTCTTAAAAATACAAAATATTAGGTTTATGACAGATCCAGACCCTTCCTGGGTCTGTGCCGATCTACAAAGAGGTCTTAATTGGTGGGTTATCACTTATGTCCCACTTAAAGTACCATATGTGTTGTATGGGACTGATAGATATCTAGAGGTAAGGCCATTTGTTTTGCCAGAGATGGGATTAAATGATGGCTCTCCTGAAGAGATGGGATTAAATGATGGCTCTCCTGAAGAGATGGGATTAAATGATGGCTCTCCTGAAGAGATGGGATTAAATGATGGCTCTCCTAAAGAGATGGGATTAAATGATGGCTCTCCTAAAGAGATGGGATTAAATGATGGCTCTCCCGAAGAGATGGGATTAAATGAGGGCTCTCCTGACATTTTTATAAACAAGCCACTTTCTAAGGAAACTATGACAGCCTTGAATGATCCATTGTGCATCACAGAAATGGGGGGGCACAAAGTCACCACTTAGTTGGAGGACTTTATTAAAAATGAAGATATCGTGATAACCTCAGTTCTAAATGATAACGTTTTGAGATTTCTAATCGTTTCAAGGGGACTAATGCAATATGACCAGACACGTCATGTCTAGGAGGTGGGCAGGGACAGGTATCCATTTGTCACTCAAATTTAGAAATATGTCAGCCAAAACTACTCTCGTCATATTCGTCAAGCGTGCCTGTATCTATTGACATGACTAACGTGTGTCTAAGTGTTAGAGATATTAAGATATGAGGTCTTTCATATATCTAGGCATCTTTTAAATGTCTTTTGAGAGCAGGGTTTTTGTGTAAGTCGTAAAACCGTCAACCTAGCAGCTGATTTACGACAGGGGTGGGCATATGTTGTTTTAATGGGGGGGGGGGGGGATAGTACAATTCAACAGAGGTGTGTTTGGGATCAAACGTGAATTTTCATATTTCTACTCATATATATTACATAGTTACATAGTAGATTAGGTTGAAAAAAGACGTAGGTCCAACAAGTTCAACCTATGCTAAATTTAGATAACAGATACTTTATCCTGTATCTATACTTATTTATTGATCCAGAGGAAGGCAAACAAAAAACCCCAGTGTCATATCATCCAATGATATCTCATAACGGGAAAAATAAATTCCTTCCTGACTCCAAGAATTGGCAATCGGATTAATCCCTGGATCAACATCCTTCCCATGTATACTTATTTGGTATATCACCGTATACCTTTCCTATCTAAAAAGATGTCCAACCTTTTTTTGAACAAATCTATTGTATCTGCCATCACAGTCTCCATGGGTAATGAATTCCACATTGTAACTACCCTTACTGTAAAGAACCCTTTCCTTTGTTGCTGGTGAAATCTCCTTTCCTCCAACCTTAAGGGATGGCCCGAGTCCTTTGTACTGCCCATGGGATGAATAGTTCTTTTGAAAGCTCCTTGTATTGTCCCCGAATATATTTGTATATAGTTATCATATCCCCTCTTAGACGCCTCTTTTCTAATGTAAATAAATGTAATTTAGCTAGCCTCTCCTCATAAGTTAGAATGTCCATCCCCTGTATTAATTTGGTAACCTCTCTTGGAGAAAACCTATGACGTATCGTACTTTATAGGGATTTCTATTTTATGTGTTATCCTGTTATTTCAAGGAACTGTTCTGCATTTATTGTAACTGTGTGTTCTTGTAATCCCTTTTCTGTAATCTATGCACTGCATTTTTATTTATATTAAAACATTTAATGTGATGCTTTGGGCTCTGAATGAACTGTTGCATGCTTTGTAGAGAGCAAGTTACATTTTGCTACAACAGATTTTTGTGGGTGCATCATTTTTTCTATAATAAACAGGGATCTGAGATCCTGGCAGATATATATTTATTACACATTTTGCATAATTCTTGGGTGGTGGCAACGGATAGATATGATGGCAATTGAGTAAGGGTTTAATATTAACTAATTGAAAGTAACTGGCAAAGAAGGTAGGTGGAAGGACTATGAGCACTGCAAAAATATGTCAGGCTGGCGGCAGCGTGCAGAAAAAAACTTTATTGTGGCATAAAAGCCCTGATTAAAACGACATACAAAACAATTCTCTGACGCGTTTCGCGTCAGAGAATTGTTTTGTATGTCGTTTTAATCAGGGCTTTTATGCCACAATAAAGTTTTTTTCTGCACGCTGCCGCCAGCCTGACATATTTTTGCAGTGCTCATAGTCCTTCCGCCTACCTTGCTATCAGCTGCTGGGACGGATGCACGCCACGAAGAGAGCAGTGGAATAGTTCCTTTCTCCCTGATAAACAGCTTACCGGCACTAGGAAGGCAGCTATGTGAGTATCTACGCTCTCTGCCGAGAGGACCCGCTGGGAACACGTGACCCGCCAGAGAAGGGACCGCCGGGTGGGACATACACTCCGGTCAGGTTAGAGGTTTTCTTTCCCTTACAGCGGTTTGTCCCAATATAGTGTCTGGTTACATTTGCTGTCACTATTTGTTGTCTTTAATATGTGATTTGGGGATTAGACTACGCTGCTCGTGAAGCATTCAATCCTGGATTCCCTGAAGACTCTCTGTTTATTATATAATTAAGTCTTCACCGACGCCAGTTCAGAGCACCCTACTAGGGAACACCTCCCTTACCTAACTGGCAAAGAAGAAAGGTGATATGACTAGCGTAGCCGTGTGTATTAACCCTGGTTGCATATCTAAGTCATGTGTTCACTTATGTGCTGTTCGTGAGAGGTGATATATTCGGATGGATTTAGGGGAGGTGAAAATTGGGACAGCTTGCCAGGAAATGATACATTGAGAGTTACTTCTCGTTTTCATGTTTGTCCCGGGGACAGAGTTATAATGACAAATACATAGTTACAATGAGTGAAATGGGTTATACAGTACATTATATACAAAACATTGTATGCACAGTTAAAGATAATATATATTATGGGCGTATGTAACAGTTACAGACCAGATTAAAATGTGAGACAGCCTTTGTTTTGAAAGAACTTAAGCTGGTGGTGGATGTGAGAGTCTCCGGGAGACTGTTCCAGTTTTGGGGTGCATGGTAAGAGAAGGAGGAGCGTCCGGATACTTTGTTGAGCCTTGGGATCATGAACAGTCTTTTGGAGTCGGATCTCAGGTGATAAGTGCTACATGAGGTAGGGGTGAGGAGATTGTTCAGATAGGCAGGTAGCTTGCCCAGAAAGTATTTGAAGTCAAGACAGGAAAGGTGAACTTTGCACCTAGACTCAAGTGATGACCAATCTAGTTCTTTGAGCATTTCGTAGTGATGTGTGTTGTAATTACATTGGAGGACAAATTGGCATTTTGAGTTGTAGAGGGTGTCAAGTTTGCTAAGGTGGGGTTGGGGTGCTGAGTCGTATACAATGTCCCCATAGTCAATAATTGGCATTAGCTTCTGCTCTGGGATTCGCTTTCTGACCAGCAGACTTAGGGAGGATTTGTTCCAACATAGTTCTCCTAGTTTGGCATAGGTTTTGGATGTCAGGGTATCAATGTGCAACCAAAATGTAATTGGGAGTCAAACCATATGCCCAAATATTTGAAACTTGTAACAGGGGCTAGGATAGTATTAGAGTTGGTTCTAATACAGTGTAAGCCAAAATTGGTACATGGAATCTGACGTACATGGCCCAGCAACCAATCTCACCACCTTCTTCATGTGACGTACATGGCCCAGCAACCAATCTCACCACCTTCTTCATGTGACGTACATGGCCCAGCAACAAATCTCACCACCTTCTTCGTGTGAACACGATAGTAGAATATTATTTATCTTGAGTAGTGCTCCGATAACACTTCTTTTTTGTATCTAGTTCTTTCCAAAGACCTCGGTTTCGTACCCATGACACGACCAATTCCAGTGGACAGGCGACCTGTTTTATATGCATAGAAATTTGAAACGATGTGATTACAGTACTTTAAAGAGCAGAATAAGACAGAGAAGAGACAGCAGTTGAAACCATGCAGCTCCTGTGATCCCAAGACCAATAATCCCTCGATTACTGCATTTGTGGATGGTTGATTCAGCAGTATCTAAACATAATCAAATGCCTGCCAGAAGATTTACATTTATTATCACACCTGCCGAAAGAAATGCTATTCATGTGCTTTCTGAAAATAAAACAATAGTGATACGCCCGGTGGGTAAAGGTTTCTGTTCGGAATGATGTGGATTACTGCACAGAGATACGCAGACAATTGAGTGATAGTAAGAGATAAGGGAGCGGCTCAGTGAGTGAAGACACTGACTCTGGCACTGAGTTTGAAGCAGGGGAACCCAGTGTCGGCTCCATTGACCTTGGGCAAGTCGCTTTATCTCCCTGTGCTATCGAGTGTAAGCTCTATGCGGCAGGGACTGTGTCTGCAAAATGTCTCTGTAAAGCGCTACGTAAAACTAGCAGCGCTAAGAACAAATTATTATAATTATCAGGTGACCTAATCCTGCTGTACAAAAAAACTAATTTACTGTATGTTACTATTCACAGGGCACTTTCTAATTGATGTTACTATTCACAGGGCACTTTCTAATTGATGTTACTATTCACAATTTATGGATTACTGAATCAACATCAGTCTTTTTGAAGCAGGCACATCCTATGATCCCTATCCTATACACATTACCCAAATCCATCAATCGCTTTCCCCACCACTAGTAACAAAGGAGGGAGAGGGAGGCGGCGGTATGAGACCTTTTATTGGACCAACAAGTAGTTGACACGTTACAAGCTTTCCAACCTCTCGGGGTCCTTCATCGGGTCCTACCCGAGGTTGGAAAGCCTGTAACATATAAACTATTTGTTGGTCCAATAAAGGTCTCATGTCACGTCCTCCCTCTCCCTCCTTTGTTGCTACATGGACGAAAGGACCAACGCGGCTCCCCACCTTACTTCACTTTCCAGCCAGCAGGAATTCAGTGTTACAACTCCACGTTTAAACGTTAAATGTACACTTCCTCATACCGGCAAATTGTGTTTTTATCAAAGGGAAAAATCTCTTTGGTTTCAATTAAATGTATTTTCTTTAAAAAATATGGTGCTATTTATTGTTCTGGTTTTGCAGCTGAGGGACTTTTCTAAATAGACTATCCATCTATCCATCCATCCATCCATCCATCTGCGGGTGAGAGGCGCTGGCGGAGGCAATCGCGGTCTGTTCCTGACTGAGAAGTGGAGCGGTCACATCGGGTGCTGTTATCTAAGGAGAAGGGTTGAAGTGCGCCCGAAGTCACTTCTTGTTTACTTACCAGTGGGGAGAGTGTGAGTGTGTTACCAGCGGGGAGAGTGTGTGTGTTACCAGCGGGGAGAGTGTGAGTGTGTTACCAGCGGGGGAGGGAGGAGAGTGGACGTTACCGTTACCAGCGGGGAGAGTGTGTGTGTTACCAGCGGGGAGAGTGTGAGTGTGTTACCAGCGGGGAGAGTGTGAGTGTGTTTCCAGCGGGGAGAGTGTGAGTGTGTTACCAGCGGGGAGAGTGTGAGTGTGTTTCCAGCAGGGAGAGTGTGAGTGTGTTACCAGTGGGGAGAGTGTGAGTGTGTTACCAGCGGGGAGAGTGTGAGTGTGTTACCATCCCCTCTGTGTTGTTTGTCATCTTAAAGTAAATGTTAATGCACTATATCCTTGCATTTGTGTTTCTTCATATGCTGGTCTACAAAGAGTCTGCTGACCCGGAGAATCTTCTACTCGCAGATACAGTATTATGTGTGTTTCAGTGTAACTAACACTGGACTCATTTGCACTTATTAACTGTTTTATCACTTTGCGCCACGAACACTGTTTTGTTTAGGTTGTTTTAATTTGCGGTTTGGGGGGAAAGCCGCTGGTGTTTAGGCCGCAGCGTGAGTAAATCACAATATTTGTGGCGCTTTATTATAGTTTTTTTCAAAGACAATTAACCAGTCTCCACCTGGTTAATCAGAGCAGTGTCAAAGTCTCCAGCTGTGAACTAACCAGGAGACTATTGAGCACACAGGATAACTGTGTGCTGATAACAAGACACCAGGGGAAAAGACCTCTTCAAGGATACAGCAAAATCCAGGAACTTACTAGAGGCTGGCCCCTCAAGCAGACACCCATCCAGACCCAGAGACTGACTGACGGGCCACCTGCTTTGAGGTTCCTCTTGAGACTTTGGGGTGATAGGCTGGTAAGGGGCTTTTCCTTCCAGCCTTGCAGATAGGGGCGATGGGAAGTGAGTTATCCCTTATACAGGGATAGGCTGTTTGTTTGTGTGTGCTGTGCATTGTTTAAAGGGGCAGGCTGAATAAAGCCACGTTTTTAATTCCCCCAGAGCTGCCTCTCTGAGTGTACCCCTGCACATGTCTCTTACAGGCCCCTTAATAACACAAGCTCATTGGGACGTGAGAGACATTGAGAGACTAACGCGCAGTGAGTCACGTGTTGGAGTATTGTTGTATGTCCTGTGTTGCATGATTAGTGCATGATCCTCCGGCTTGAGGATCAGCAATCAGCAATGTGTTAGTGTGGGAGCCTAGAAATTCAAGCCCTTGTTATTCAGAAGGTATGTGCTGTGTCATACTGTCTGATCTCCACAAAGCTCTCTGCTAGAGGCCCAGCGTATCGTTCACATAGGGGAGTGGGACTTGGGGCCCTGCCCCAGCATAGCAATCTGTCTGGGGAAAATAACCAGGACTTACATTGAAGGCTCTATATACCTATCCTGTAACTATCTATCTATCTATCTATCTATCTATCTATCTACCTACCTACCTATCTATCTATCTATCTATCTATCTATCTATCTATCTATCTATCTGTCCTGTAACTATCTATATATATATCTATCCTTTATCTATCTATCCTGTAACTATCTATAGGATAAGGGGTTGCATCCCCCTGAAGAAGGTCCCACTGTGGAGGACCGAAACGTTGGGTTTCTTGATGTATTCTCTTGGTCACAATTACACTTATTTTGATATACTAACATCTGAGTGCTGTCTCCTGATTACTTGACCACGGAACGGTATCGTATTGACATACTATCTATATGGGACATGTACCAACAGCTTACCAGCATCTATTGGAGTGCCAACTGTACTGTTTGACTATATATATATATATATATATATATATATATATATATATATACTGTATGCATCTATCTATCCTGTATCTATTTTATATATGTAGCCCCCTCTCCCCTGTTTCAGGGCAACTATGTGTGCTGCTAATACCTGCGTGGCAAACAGGAGGCCTGATCCTCTGCCACGGGGAGACTGGGGTGTGTGTATCAATATCTACTAACAGCGCCTCCACCTGCGAGGTATCCTTACGCAGTAGGATGGCCTCTCCCAAGACAATATGCCCAGTAATACACACACGTGTATGTGTAACACTATTTACTTGGAGGTACTAAACAATAACCATGAACACACACAATATACATATACAGTATAGCTTATACAGACCCACGGTGTATTCCCCACAGTACTTTGGTGCAGGGGCACCAGTGTCCAGGCCAGGAAGGCCTATCTCGCCCCAAGTGTGAGACAGCACTGCCCCGCGATGTGTTGGGGCCCTTGTGGAAAATAACTGCCCCGGAGCCCCAGCCCGGGGGTCGCTGATTAAGGCCAATTAACGGTCAATCTGTTCCCCCGAAGATCCACCTCTGCATGGGGTGGCCTCCAGCCGGAGCGTCCCACCTTTAGATAGACCAGGCCATCCTCTTAGAGACTATCTATCTATCTACTTATTACCATATATGTTTTGTTAATTGGATGTAGCATTGGGCACACCCGTCTTTTGTTGTATACATTTGCCATGCTCAGTAGCACTCATTTTGACAGAAATATATATTCATGATGTGGTGGGGGTAGGAGTTTGAGCTAGCTGGGAATGTGTGTTAATCATTTTCTGACTGGCAACAGTTGTATGGAGGTAGGTGGCACCTATCCCCAGAGCTCACTCCTCCTCACCTTTATAACTTGGGAGGTCTTTTCACTTTGCTGCAAGAACAGAACCTACTATGGTTCTTTCCCCTCATACAGAGGTAAAGGGAAGGGATCACAGTATAGTGTAGGACCTGCATTAATTTTGGTTTACCTTGACGTGATATGCAGGCTTATGACGCTTTGGCCAAAGGGTTTAACTAAATAATCAAGTAATTATTATTATTGAAGTATTTATACTTATTACCATATATGTTTTGTCAATTGGATGTAGCATTGGGCATCCCTGTCTTTTGTTCTATCTATCCTATAACTATATAACTATCTATATATCCTGTAACTATATATCTATTCTGTAACTATCTACCTTGTATCTATCTATCTGTTGCCGCTTGTTCCAATGGGAACATTTTCTTTAGTAAAGTTTGTGCTGATATTTTTGCCCCTGTTTTGCAGCCGGGAGACTTTGATAAAAAGACCTGTTAGAGTTTTAGTTACAGCCTACTAGTCCAAACGCAAAACAATGATTTTCTGTGTGTGTGAATAATGGGATGAGAAGACAGCACAGTATACCATTTGTGGGGCCACGCTAATTGATGTTGATTTCAATGCAAAGAAAACATAATAAGCAGTCAGTCAATAACAAAGCCCTACAAACAAGAGAGGAGAATGAAACCGAGTGTTCATACTTCGGATACCACATCACTTGAAGTAATACGAAAGACAGTGTGGGTTTGGCGTCTGTCCCAAGTATTCTCTTAAAATGTACATTCGTCTTTCCTGTTTGCAGGGCTTTTTTTAATTGCTGTTTAAGAAAACATGTACTGTAGGTGCTTTGATCTCTTCTGATCTCATTATTCACTACACACTGTTTTACCTACTGTATATGGGAGAACCTCTCCTAGTAATTGATATGCTACAAGCTTTCCCACCTCTCAGGGTCCTTAATCGGGTAGGGTATGTTAGACCTGATGAAGGACCCCGAGAGGTTGGAAAGCTTGTAACATATCAAATACTTGTTGGTCCAATAAAACATATCCTACTCCCTCTCTCTCTCCTTTTTTACTACATGAAAGAAAGTACCAACAGGGCAACCCACCCTTCTTCACCAGCCCCCCACCCTTCTTCACCGGGCACCCACCCTTCTTTGCCGGCCACCCACCCTTCTTTGCCGGTGACTCACCCCAAAGACTTGTGAGCATCTCCCATTGGTACATTTGGTAATGATTTAACTGGCATAATTATCTAATCAGATGTCACATTATTTGGGTCCCCTGTGACAAAACATTTCCTTGTAACAATTTGTAGCATTAAATATGCTGCCAATCCTGGTTCTTCAGTTTGATGCCAATTTCATGCTGCCGCCCCCTCAGAGCTCAGGGGTTTAACCCATACAAAGAAAGAGGAAAGATCCCAGTGCTAAATAAAGCCTGCAATCTGTGACAGAGTATTGTATGAAGTAAGCCCTCGTCGGCATCGTCAATAATGACTCCTCAAATCTCTCCCTGAGACATGGGGTGTGGCTGTTGGGGGCCCTTTCATTAAAGTGTGATAACATCTGTTTTCTCCTCTCGCCTTGTTCATTAAGTCCCGTGCGTGTCCAAACCCTGCAAAACCAGCTGTGTTCCTTAAGCCATTGGGGCTTTGCAATTCAATGGAAAATGCTTCTTTTAATGCAAATAATACACACAGTCACTGGGTAATCATTAAGCTGTGAGTTTGCAGATCGCAAGGAAACTCACTGACAGAAAGCTCATTACAGATTATGCAAAGTGTGGTCTTCCTCGTTGTCAGGACTCAACTACGTGTGTCTGCAATCCCTGGCAAACAATTTCTTCAAGGTACCGGTTTCCTCAATTTTTCATTATATAACTGCTGTATATAGTTATAGTCATGTGTCCCAAGCGAGCACGTTGGGGTTTCACCAGGGGGAGTGTGTAGCCCGGTCCCCTTGGGCTTCTCTTACCCCCCCTCTTCTCACCTTGGCGGCAGTCGCGAGTGCTGGCCGCAGGAGCGGGGGCATGAGCGGAGGTGCGCGTGGGTACTGGCGACGCGTGTTAGGGGCAGCTCGGAAGGCAAGCCAGTCGCGGGTGCTCATGGCGCACCCGGTTAGCGGGGGCCACCATCTTGGATTGCGCACGCATGCGCAGTCAGGTTAGGAGTGAGGGATACCTCAGACAAGTTGCGCATGCGCAAGGACAAGCGCACGAAGCACTAGCCAATCAGGGAAGGCTCTTGGAAAGGACTACAAGTCCCATGAGCCTCAGGAGCGCCCCACATGACGCCAGGGACCAATAGGGTGTTAGGATCCTCCTAGGCATGGAAATAGGATGCTGTCACGGAGCCCACGCTAGTCAGTCGGCACCAGGAGAGACTAGACTAGGGGAAGGTGGTGAGGGTGCAGGGGTAAGTGACCCACTGCATTAGGCCAGCAGCCCCCTAGGTCCCAGTTAGGGCCTGATCCATACACAGGTTGTGGTGCTTCAGGCACAAGCCCTAGGTTAGGGACCCTGCCCCCTTAGTGTTATAAGCAGTATAGTTAGGGACACAGCGGACGCTGCGCTTCCCACCAAGAGGCTTGGGATCAGGCCTGCTCCGCAGAGAGAGCGGGACTATACTCAGGGTGGACAGCCCTGACAGATCACCACGCTGGTGGAACCGGAAGTCGCCCAGGAGGTCGTCGGATCCTTTGTGAAGATCTTTGAACGCCCAGGTGCCGCCGCACTGGGCAGGTATCGTTACTCACGTGCACCAATAACTCAGTACTCACACATAGTGGAAGCGCTGACCACGGGACAAGGCTTATACTGTGGCCACGGTGTGGGGGTACACGGTGGTGGGCAAGGCATACACTCACAAGTGGGAGTGAATGACTGTTGGGAACTTATAGAGTATAAAATATATGTACAGTAAAGCTTATTCTTGCTTTATCATACCAATTGTGTGTTATTGGGTTGTGTCCTGTGAGGGGCCCCTCCCGCTCTGTCGGGATCCCTCTCAGGTGGAGGCATTGCACCACGAGATTGCAAATATATATACAGTATGTACCCCAGGCTCTCAGTGCGGAGGCTTAGGCTCCTGCAAGCCATACAGGTATATACAGCAGTAGTAGCTTCTGTGTTCACAGGGAAACAGTGCTATATCTATCTATCTCTCTATTGATAGACCGAGAGATAGATAGATAGATAGATAGATAGATAGATAGATAGAAATAAAATGTCTTTTTTTAAACAAGTGAGAGTTGAGTTGTTAGTTGTATAACATGAAAGCTGCAGGTGTGCGAGTAAGAGAGAGAGGTGGGTCAGTGGGTCAGTGGGTCAGTGGGTCTCTTGTTCTATGTAGTGAGGACGATCTGCTGAATGTGCTGTGCCTTTTAACTCCAAAATAACTGTACTATTCTTAATGTGTTCACAGGGTTTCAGGAGAAGCCAGTGAGATGAGTAATGCATCTCAATGCAGCTTTAACTGTCAGAAATAACCCCACAAATGAAAGATACACACGCTGCTCCCAGATTACCACTCAGAATGCAAGGAATTAATTTTATTCCATTCTGCTATAGTGCAGACGTGCATTATTATTATTTTAAAGCCTGTTTTGAAAAGGGTGCAGCCCGGCTTTCATCTACTTTGCTGTACATTTACTGAAAATGCCCTGTAGGAATAACTATAAAAATAAAGACAACGCAAATGAGTTATTGAGTATTGGAGATCACTAGAGAAGAATGGCACACCATTACCCTCTACATTCTCCCAATAGTCATCAGAATAGAATGACCGATATAACAAAAAGGGCCAATTTGCAGACCCGCTGCGCCCTTGTAGAGATACTGTATCTAATGTCAGTTTGGTTCAGCACTGGTAGTGAATCCCAGTATATGTTTATAAGCAAATCCAACGAACCCATTCCCAACTGGCAGGACCAGCCGTGCATTGATTAGACTTAGAAGAGGCGGAGCATGGGGAACTTCCCAACTCAAATGCCTTACCTAAATCTGAATGATAAAGTTCTCCGTTGCCAAACCAGGGACAAGAGAGCAGGTGCCATGTGGTTAGGGAGGGATGGGGTTAGGGAGGGATGGGGTTAGGAGGGATGGGGTTAGGGAGGGATGGGGTTAGGGAAGGATGGGGTTAGGGAGGGATGGGGTTAGGGAGGGATGGGTTTACGGAGGGATGGGGTTAGGGAGGGATGGGGTTAGGGAGGGATGGGGTTCGGGAGGGATGGGGTTAGGGAGGGAGGTGAGGGTTAGGGAGGGATGGGGGTAGGAGGGATGGGGTTAGGGAGGGAAAGGGATGGGGGTTAGGGAGGATGGGGTTAGGGAGGGATGGGATTAGGGAGGGGGGGGTTAGGGAGGGATGGGTTAGGGAGGGATGAGGTTAGGGAGGGATGGGGTTAGGGAGGGGTGGGGTTAGGGAGGGGTGGGGGGTGGGGTTAGGGAGGGGGTGGGGTTAGGGATGGTGGGGTTGGGGAGGGGATGGGGAGGGAGGGAGGGTGGGGTTAGGGAGGGATGGGGTTAGGGAGGGATGGGTGTTAGGGAGGGATGGGGTTGGGAGGGATGGGGGTTAGGAGGGGAGGGTTGAGGGAGGGAGGGGTGGGGTTAGGGAGGGTGGGGTTAGGGAGGGATGGGGGTGGTTAGGGATGGGGTGTAGGGAGGGATGGGGTTAGGGAGGAGGGGTTAGGGAGGGATGGGGTTAGGGAGTGCGATGGGGTTAGGGAGGATGGGGTTAGGGAGGGATGGGGTAGGGGAGGGATGGGGTTAGAGAGGGATGGGGTTAATGAGGGATGGGGTTAGGGAGGGATGGTTAGGGATGGATGGGGTTAGGGAGGGATGGGGTTAGGGAGGGATGGGGTTAATGAGGGATGGGGTTGGGGAGGGATGGGTTAGGGAGGGATGGGGTTAGGGAGGGATGGGGTTAGGGAGGGATGGGGGTAGGGGAGGGATGGGGTAGAGGGATGGGGTTAGGGAGGGATGGGGTTATGGAGGGATGGGGTTAGGGAGGGGTGGGGTAGGGGATGGGGTTAGGGAGGGAGGAGGGTGGGGGGGGGATGGGGGGTTAGGGAGGGATGGGGTTAGGGAGGGATGGGCTTAATGAGGGGATGGGCTTAATGAGGGATGGGGTTAAGGAGGGATGGGGTTAGGGAGGGATGGGGTAGGGAGGGATGGGGTTTAGGAGGGAGGGGCGTTCGAGGAGGGATGGGGGGTGAGAGGGAGGGGGGTTCAGGGAGGGTGGGTTAGGGCAGGGGTGGGGGTATGGAGGGAGGGGCGGTAGGAGGGAGGATGGGAAGGGAGGGAGGGGTTAGGGAGGGGTGGGGTTAGGGGAGGGAGGGGTAGGAGGGATGGGGTTAGGGAGGGATTGGGTTAGGGAGGGGATGGGTTAGGGAGGGCGGGGTTAGGGAGGGGGGGGGGTAGGAGGGGGGGGTTGGTGAGGGGGGGGGTGGAGGGTTGGGTGGGGTTAGGGAGCGGGTGGGGTTAGGCGGGAGGGATGGGGTTAGGGAGAGGGATGGGTTAGGAAGGGATGGGGTTAGGAGGGATGGGATTAGGGAGGGTGGGGTTAGGGAGGGATGGGGTTTAGGGAGGGAGGGGGTTAGGAGGGGATGGGGTAGGGAGGGATGGGGTGGTAGGAAGGGATGGGGTGTAGGGAGGGAGGATGGTTAGGGAGGGATTTGGTTAGGGAGGATGGGGTTAGGGAGGGGTGGGGTTAGGGAGGGATGGGGTTAGGGAGGGATGGGGTTATTTTGGGAGGGATGGGGTTACGGGAGGGATGGAGTTAGGGAGGAAGGGATGGGGTAGGAGGGAGGGGGTTAGGGACGGGATGGGGTTAGGAGGGATGAGGGTAGGGAGGATGGGGTTAGGAGGGAGGGGTTAGGGAATAGGGAGGGATGGGGTTGGGAGGGATGGGGTTAGGGAGGGATGGGGTTAGGGAGGGGTCGGGGTTAGGGAGGGGTGGGGTTAGGGAGGGATGGGATTATTGAGGGATAGGGTTAGGGAGGGATGGGGTTAGGGGGGGATGGGGTTAGGGAGGGATGGGGTTAGGGAGGGATGGGGGGTAGGGAGGGATGGGGGTTAGGGAGGGATGGGGGTTAGGAGGGGATGGGGTTAAGGAGGGATGGGGTTAGGGAGGGATGGGGTTAGGGAGGGATGGGATTAGGGAGTGGTGGGGTTAGGGAGGGATGGGATTAGGGATGGGTGGGGTTAGGAGGGATGGGGTTAGGGAGGAATGTAGGTTTTCTGAGAGAATGGGGGGGTGATTAAATCTTGCATTCCTTAGCGATAAGTAAGGTATTGCCGTGCAGTTGCATGCAAGAGATGAAGTGGTAGGCTAGTGTTAGGGCATTAGCACCAATACCCAGAGCGGTAATAAAGCATAGCCGTCTTTTGTCAGGTGTCAAAGGTGCTGTCACACACGATTCCCGCACTCTCAGGGCTCCCCGCGCTCTTAGGCTGCCTGCGCTCTCAGGCTCCCTGCTGTGACGGTTGTGCTCGCCACAAACCGGGGCCGGACCGCGTGGCTGAGGCTGGGCTATGAAATCACCGACCTTAGACCGCACAGGCTGGTCCGGAGTGCGAAGTTCATTGTAAAACAGGCCGGGTTTAGGACTGGAGAGAACAGCGCAGTCGTTGGACGAGCCAGAGTCAGGGTAGGAGATATCCGGATAGTCGTAGTCCAAGCAGGGAGTCGGCAACAGGAAATCAAGCTGATCCTTCTGCTTCAGCGTAATCGCTGCAGGTCGAGAACGGGGTTTGCGCGAGTGGCGTCCACGGCCCATGGCGCCGGTCTAGTAGAGTGAAGACTGACCAGATTGGGCACACTACCAGGCAGCACTGGTAACCCCGTGCTTCAGCGCAAAAGTTCAAGCAGGCCTCTGCGAACGGAGGGAGAGCAGCAGGCCACGGCATCCAAACAATACCTCTGCTGGGGGTGAATGCAGAAGGTAGTAGAATCCAGGCAGGCAAAACACAGGCCTCTGTGAAGCGGGAACAGCAGGCCTCCGAGAACCAGGAAACTCAGGCCTCAGCGTAGCAGCAGCAGCCCTGGAGGAAACTGGAACGAGCACAACGTACTAGAACAATAACAACAGAGATAAGTAACGAGAGATAACAAGCCAGGAGGCTTGTGGCAAAACACAGGTAACATCCAAGAAGGATTATGCTCGGCAGAAAAGCATTGTGGGAATGTAGTATTTAAAGGTCAGCGAACCAATAGCAGAAGGGGCGTGTGACAGCATTGCTCTAATGACTGAGCCCAGGCTGGGGCTGCAGTCATAGCTTGCACAGCTGCTGTAGATACCAGGGATAGTGTTCCAGGACTGCACAGGTCTGTAAGGCAAGGTAAGCAGTAAACTGAGGTGTGGATTCCTTACACCTGCTCTCTCAGGGCTCCCCGCACAGGGTAGTGTTCAGGAGGGCAAAGGTCTCGTAAGGGCCAACGGTAACAGGTAAGACGAGGTGGATTACTTAGCACATGCTCTATACAGGGCCCCCATCCCACTAGCGTGCTCAGGGATCCAACGCTCTCGTGGGGCGCTCCCTGCGCTCTCCAGGGATCCCCGTGGGCTTCTGAGGGGTAACGGTGCCTTCAGGGCTACCCGCGCCTATAAGGGCTCAACAGCGCATAGGGCTACTCCGCGGCCTAACTGGGGCCGACCCCGTGCTCCCGTCATAGGCCTTCCCAGTGTATCAGGGCCTCCTCCGCCCTAGTAAGGGCTCCCCGCACATCGAAGGGGCTCCACCCCATGCTCAATGGCTCCCGTGCTGACCCTGCGCTCTCAGGGCTCCACACACTCTAAGGCTCCACGCTCAGGGATCCCCGCACTCTCAGGGCTCCCGCGCTCTCAGGCGCTGCGGTCCCATTAGACATGTGGCACGCGCGCCGGCAGGGGGGGGAGGGGGCGGTGGCGTGCCACACACTAACCGGATCTGCTGTCTAGGGAGAGAGATTGCGAGGGGGAGGGGGCGGAGGTGGGAGTTTTACGGGGGTGTGGCCATGACCTCACGCGGTGGTTCGCCTCTAATGGGTGACCGCAGCCGGCGGGGGCGTGGCCACGCCTCCGTCACAGTTTAAACTCAATTTCATTGAGTTAAAAAAAAACCTGGCAAGTACGGGCGCGGCCGCACTCAGCGGGAAGGTGCGTACTAGGCCCAGCCCATTGAGGGGCGCTGCTGTATACCGACGCCGGAGGTGTGCACTGTAGCAGTAGTTAGTGAGACAGCAGTCTCAGGCTCCGTCTCAGGGTCCCGCGTTCAGGGCTCCCCGCGCTCTCAGGGCTCCCGTGCGCTCTCAGGGCTCCCCCGCCGCTCCCAGGCTCCGCGCTCTAAGGCTTCCGGCGCTCTCAGGCTCCCCGCACTCTCAGAATTACAATTCATGGTACAATAACATTTGAAGACCATTTAATAACACTTGTGGAATCTCAGTCATGAATTATTCTGATAACAGTGCGCATGTAGATCCAATGATGATCAGAAATGGTGGGATCTTTGGCATCTGGGGGTTTGTAGAGTATGCCACAGTACTCCGGCGTCTACGTGTAGTGCTGCTGTTAGGGGGTGCTGAGGTCACTTCCTGGTCCACGTCCAGGCCTGCCAACGGTGATGACGATATTGCGTGATGAATCCTGCGCAATGAATCGCGTTGAAGTGTCGGCGCCCGCCCAGAAATCCTGCAGAGCCTTCCATAAGCGTCTCCGCTCTCTACTTTCCTCCACAGACTGATTGCCACAATACGAGCTCTCAGTAAAAACACCCTACGCGTTTTACGAGTACCAGCTCGTGTCCTCAGGGTATAGAGTTCATAGGAAGATGGTTGTTCCTTATATACGTTCATAATTAGATACCAATATAATTAACAATGGTACAGTTCCTGGGAATACAATAAAGACGTAGTAAAAAGCATATACATCTTAATTCATTAGATACTATGAACATTCTTGTCTTATCCCCATCAGCAAAAAAGGACACCTCTTATAATGGGTGTAAAGAGGATAGTAATTGGTAAAAAAAACACCTAATTACCAACACTTAGTAGATGGTTTTCATGATCAAATTTATATGCTGGGAATGGGGGAAAAGGCATGAATAGTGACATAGAGACATTATACACATAATGCATGGCAAGAAACATATCACATTTGGAATAATCATCAAACTCATATGGTGAAGCTTGGTATTATTAAGAGATATAGAAAAACAATGCCATGGAATAGGTTCGCATAAGTAGCCTATATAGTACATAATCAGGATCCAGGGGGTCTGACAGTCTAGGTGTAGAGTGCCCAAGCCAAATTGGAGGGGAGGAAATGGAGTGACACAAAATTCGAGAAGGGTGATATTGAATAAACCAATTGAAAACTTATCTCCCCTAGGTCTGAATTTGGACTCGACACTGGGTTCATTTCTATAGAGAGTAAATATCATCAATATTCTTTGTATGTGTATTTTGTGATGCATTTCCCTCAGCACTCTATTCTGGATTATGGGTTTAATCTGTAGGTCTCTATTTGAAATGTGCCTCAAATTCTCCAACTCCCAAACTGTCCCTTTTTCGCCATTTAATTGACTACTTATGGGAACTATTCCAATCGCACTTGACTTTCTCACTTAGGTGTCCGGAGGTGATTGGCAGTCACTTGAAAAAGTCCTCTGAGAAGGACGAAACGTCGTATTTTGGTGCTTATTTGATACATTAAATTCTTTTGAAAATCCGCTTTGTGCCCTAGATCATTAATTCTAACTATATCCCAGCACTTCAGGCGGATTTCCCTGAATCAGGGAGCACCGGTTGTTGCAAGTATTTTGTTATAATTATTGGTGCGCAGCTTTGATATCATTGTTCTTCATTTGTATTTGGACATTTGCTGTTATCACGCGTTTTCTTGTTGGATTTAGCGCTAGGTGTGTATTCCCATCATTGTCATTAATAAGGGTTGGATACTCTTTAGGACTCTGGCTGCAGGATTGAACGATGTCTGTGTTTTTCCCACAGGGATTGAACTTCGAGACTTTAGCATCCGCAGAGTTGTATGTATTATTACACAAGGTTTTAATCAAGGCACTTTACACACTCGTTACGTTGGACTTTTATTGCAAAACTTTAAATATCACTTTAGTAGATAGTACCACATCATTTTTCTTGTATGTAAAAATTAATGAGGATTTGCCTTTTGGGGATTGGCTCCAATGTTGCCTGATCAGAAAATGTGTTTTGAAGATCGTCCCGGGATCCTAATCGAACATCGAATTTTCAAACACCCAAACATGTGCCTGTCCTAATAAAAACAGTGAGTGACTCCAAAAAAGTACGAAGATTGTAGCAAACATTATATTCCCGCTAGTGTTTTCGTTGAGCGGGAACTGGAAAAAACGCAACAGGCGGGGAGCCACGTCATTAACCCTTTGAGTGCCACAAGACATAGCTATACACCATGGAGTCTGGCACACAGGTGGGCCCCCTCACATAGTAGCCACGAAACACCCCAAAAATGCTAATTTTGCTAGGGGGAGATGGCACCCGTGCTCACATCACTCTTACACTGGTGAGGAACACTCATCCCCTTCTGTTCCGTCATTAGTGATGGAGTGATCACATGACTGCGAGTGCCATAGGGGCCTAGGACACTGGCACCTTCAGCACTCATAGGGTGTTAAAAGCATTGGTCAGGTGCAAAGAAAGGAGCAGAGCCAACACAATGGGGTAACAACCTCTGCTACATCGGTAATAAGCTCATTTAAAATTAGCAAAAGTAGGGTGGGTCACCGTGGTGGGGTCCTTTCTTCCATGTAGTAAACAAGCAGGGGAGGGGGTGTAGAGGGAGAACGGGGGTGGCCTGGTATTAAAGGGATTGCACCCCATTTGGCATCCCTGACCTCACCCGGGGAGACAAGGGGTTAATGGGCTGCAGTCCAGAAGTGATTTAACCTGTTGTTATAACATGAAAATATATATTCCCCTGTCCCCATGCTTATGTGATATTGGTTATATCGGTGTCGGCATCACACAATACACTGGGATCCATTGGGAGTGCAAGGGTTAATAGTTCTTTAGTGGATTATAGCCCTTTGTGTAATTTTCCTGCCTTTTTAGGCAACATTTTGCAGAGTCCCATAGGCCGCCATTAGAGCTCATGCATTTCAATGGGGATCTTGCGGTTTTGGACCGTTTCCCTCGAAGACCAGCAGATGGCATCCGAGGGGAGGGAGGAAGCGGGGTGGTTTCCCTGTAAGTCAATTGGCTTCATTGACTTCATGGTGGATTCTCGACGGCGCTTTCCAGGAACGAGTTGGCTGCCGTCCAAAACCGCAAAACCGCGAAACCCCAAAGCGGATACTTTTTTAAAAAAGAGCTTTGATCACTGTTAGGCAAGTCAATTAAGAGTGGCGTGGGGAATCTACAGTTTAGGCCCCAGAAATAAAATCTTTTTGCCCCTAGTCCCTAGGACCTCCCACCCCCACCAACCACCAGCCGGGTCCCCATATCCTGGACCCCCGCAGAGAAGGGTCGTGCTGAGGTAGAGACGAGGGGTTCGTGCCATGAGGTTCCATGGTGGCGGGCAGAAAGAGCAAGAACAGGTCAAGGAATTCGACTAAGTGTTGGAAAAGCTAAAAACCATGAATCCATACCTCCGGTTCGGAGGTACTGAGGGCCAGGGTTTGGTGGTATCTGTAGGCATGCTCCGGCATGGCTGCAGAAACCGATCTACTCTTGGACCAACCCGACGGAGTAGTGACCCCTTGAAAGTGTCGGGGGAGTTACTCCATGAGACTCCAATGGCGGCCAATTTCCATAGACCGGCTATCGGAGAGAAACCCCATGATCAACGGCGGCAGATAGCCCCGTTTGAAAGTCTATGGCGGGGGTGTATTCCCATAGCCGACCAACGCCGGCGGTTTGCCATGTGAAAGTCTATGGCGTGGATGGAGCCCGTTGTTTTCATGGGGATTAGTAGTGAAAAAACCGTGATTATTAATTTACAGCGGAGATTTTTGTATAAAAATAGGAAACGGTTTAAGTTGTATTGTTGTAACTCCGGTTCCGTAGGTCAAGCAGGCGAAACTCGGACCATAGGGTTCCAGTTCCGGCATTAAGATCTGGGTAGTTGGACCGCTAGGACCAAACGGAAACAGATATTTTAAATGGTGTATATTTTACTTATAACACGTATCCCAGGGCAGGGATTAAAACCCAGATGAAATTCCTTTGATACAAGGAAGCAATGGTCAGAGAGGCGACCCAATGTCTAGGCTAAGTGTTGTTCAAAGGATTTTCACACCCTCCCTGTTTACCTGAGGGCGACAGAGACGATGTCAAACCAGAGCAGTCGGTGTGAGTGTTCACTTTAACACTTACAACAAAGGAGTATCCTGCCAGAACTTCCATTTGTAGACTGGGCTGGCATTCTCTGATGTAAATGTGGGCTACAGAAATGAGACCCTAGGGTCTAGTGCGCATGAGGCTAAACTAGCAGGGGGGCAATGGGATTAAAATGTGTTCCCACGTTAAAGATTGGTATACAGAAATTGTTGTCCAATCCACCTGGTACTTAATGTTAAGGATAGGGTCACAAAAGACATATAAAACTGGGTCAACCCTATATCCTTTGTCTTCTTACCATCTTGATTGGACATGATTCGTGGGGAATTTGCTATTTGAAGAAGTTACTCGCTTCCCCACCCCCAAGTAAGTTGCTAACTTCTTGCGCTGTACTGAGTATATATTGCTGGTGTTCAACACTATTTAAGGAATTAAAGTATACCTTTTAGTAGTCCTAAGCCGCGTTCCAGTAAACCAGTTATTTGGTGATTAGTTAGTAGGCTGTCACAACGATCCCGCACAGGGGGTATGTTGATACCTATTATTGGATCAAACAGTAGTTGAATATGTTACAGAGCTTGCACACCTCTCAGAGTACCTTTCATGGGCCGCGTACGCCCTACCTGATGATGGTTGGAACGCTACGGTAACAAAGTCAACAACTAGTACTGTCGTGAACACCACCAAAAAGGTATCGTACCCCTACTCCGCTCCCATCCTTTGTTACCCACATTTTTTAAAGCCAGTCGGAGAAGTTGACAGTTGTGAAGAGCTGCAGTCTGTCAACTGGGTAAAAGTACTCGCTTAAACCCATCATGTTCCAGTCACAGGGAGCAATGAGAAGAAAAGGACCAAATGGGCATGGACGGTGCCATGGGTGGTAGGTTCAGCCGGAATCAAACAAACAAATGGAATAACCACCACAAGGGAGGGGTCACAAGTAGGAACGATTCGAACGATGTCCATGTTATTCGGTCGGGGTTAAGCAGATATACAAATTTGTAAGGAAGGTGACACCACTAGCTTTCACTTGACTCAACTTAAATAATGAGCCCGAACGAACGTTACCAAGCTCCGTCACCTGGCCCCGTGGGTCGCCCATACAGCGTCATTGTGCAGGAAGTTTCGTTGCCAAAGACTGCGCAATTGAAATGTGAGCCACGTCACCTTTAATGCATTTCCTAGATGACTCTGTGCCTGGGGCATGAGGCAGGAAGGATGCCAATCATACTGAACCATTGCCTCACGTGGCGAACTCGGTGTGCACTGATCAAGCCAAGTGCCAACACCTTATGTCCTTCGTGAGTAAGGGGTTTTTGGTATGTTGCTGGGCAACACGATCTCGTGGGACATGAAAAACCGAAGATGCTTTCCTAGTGACGCAGGAATAGGAGGACGTATGGACCCATTCGGGGTCCCCGGTGTTCAAAAACTCAATGGAGGAGGGTAAAAGTGGAAGCACTCCAATATGATATACCTTCATCAAGGCAGTTAAAACATTACAGGTTGCCAGAAGTGATGTAGGCTACCGAGAGCTTTTGGCTGTGTCACGAACAATGCATTGAGCGAAGTATTGATAGTCGTTGTGTTCCCTCTCTGTCTGTTCGAATCGATAGTACTGAGTGTTTGTTATGGACAGAGAGTCAATGGGTTAAGTTTGTCTGCAAGGAGTACACCAGGGGTGCCGATGAACTAATTTGGGACGTCAGTGGAGCAATGCCGCAAAGAAGAGCAATTTGAAAGCAGGAGCGCCCCCCAATGAAGTGTTAATCTCTGGATAGGGGTGTATACCGTGTGTTGTCCTCGCTTTTGGGACATACTCCAGTGTCATCGGAGAGAGAGAGAGAGAGGGTGTCCAGAGTTCTACATAGGCGGCAGTGGAGACGGAAGGGAGGAATGACAAGGGGAGTGTTAGAAAGGAAAAGGTATTCTTTCCCTTTAGTGCAGAAGACATGGAGAACGATGTTCCGACTCGACGCTAGGTAACGGCGCCATCTAGATGGGGGGAGTGGGAATGATTATTCTCACGTGTGATTATGCAGGCTTCAGACTTGGCCCAAACATAAGAGGCATAATCAGTGGGCCGAGGGATTAGGACAAAAGGCGGGACTGCCATTACATCATCGCTCACATTGATTATACATACAGGATACATCTTCCCTCTGTCTTATGCTCGAGAACATAGGGATATTCAAGTGGGACGGCGGTTACTTAACCGTGTCACTGCCATTAGTACACTTTGCCCCTGGAGGGACAGGTACGTGACCTCTGAACCATGTCATTTGCCGCTTAGTACCTGTTTTGACTCCTAGGAGGACTAACCCCTTATAACCATGTTCCACTAGCCATTAGGTACACTGTGGGCCCTAGGGGGAAGACCCATTACAACATCTCGTGCCTGGAAAAAGTTTTGAATTGGATTTACCGTTCACAGAGCTAGGAAACTCGTTAGAGTCTAGATGGGAACAGCCTTATCTATTAGTCTTCTCCAGGTAACTTACGGGGTCAACTAGTGAAATGCACCTTTCAAATACCCTGAGTGTGGTATCAACGGTTCTAAGAGGAGCCACCAGCGAAGCGGAACTCTGCAATAATGAGGAATAGGAGGGATACAGGCGAACAGAGAGAGCTGGTAGTTGACACCGTGGTGGTTCTGAGGGGATTATTAAGTGGTGGTCGCGCTGTACTAAGCTCTCCTTGTGTTCCCCCATTTCTCCACCTGCTCCCCCTCCCTTTTATTTCACTGTAATCTTTCTTTTATATTTATTTATTTATAAAATATTACCAGGAAGAATACATTGAGAGTTACCTCCTCGTTTTCAGTTGTCCTGGCACAGAGTAACACAAAAACAATGGTTACAAGTACATTACGTAAATGAACAAGGTATGTACATTAATATTACTTTTAAATGAGAAAATTATAAAAGTATTGTGAATAACTGTGGTGCTACCATTCTTACTTTGTGGACTGTTATCTAGTAATGGCCGTGTATTGGACGATTTTAAAGAAAATTATACATGTGTTCTGTGGTTGTTTGGCACTGAAAATAAAGAGTATTAAATTTAACTCAATGCGAAAATTTAGCATAGACAGTTTGATTACCTGTTGATACAAGCTTGTATCTATGTTTCTACGCATAAAGGACATCTAATTTAAAAAAAAATTACAACCAGTCATTAGTACAATTTGTTGCTAGGAGGGACTGACCCCTTAACCATGTCACTGCCATTAGTACACTTTCCCTAGGGAGAAGGGAAACTGACCCTTAACAATGTCCTGCCATTAGTAAACTGTGACACTAGGAGGGACTATGACCACTTAACCATGTAACTGCCATTAGTGCACGAGCCCCTTAGTGAGGGGATGATCCCTTAACCATGGTAATGCCATTAGGTACACTTTGCCCCTAGGAGGGGACTGACCCCTTAACCAGGTCACTCGCCCATTATACACTTTGGCGCCCTAGGAGGGGCTCTGACCCCTAACCATGTCACTGCCAGAGGAACTAGACAAAGTTGGACACTTTCACAACACTGATATTTGAGAGGAGACACTCAGGGCTCCCCGCGCTCTCAGGGCTCCCCGCGCTCTCAGGGCTCCCCGCGCTCTCGGGGCTCCCCGTGCTCTCAGGGCTCCCCGTGCTCTCAGGGCTCCCCGTGCTCTCAGGGCTCCCCGCGCTCTCAGGGCTCCCCGCGCTCTCAGGGCTCCCCGCGCTCTCGGGGCTCCCCGTGCTCTCAGGGCTCCCCGTGCTCTCAGGGCTCCCCGTGCTCTCAGGGCTCCCCGCGCTCTCAGGGCTCCCCGCGCTCTCAGGGCTCCCCGCGCTCTCGGGGCTCCCCGTGCTCTCAGGGCTCCCCGTGCTCTCAGGGCTCCCCGTGCTCTCAGGGCTCCCCGCACTCTCAGGGCTCCCCATGCTCTCAGGGCTCCCCGTGCTCCCTGCGCTCTCAGGGCTCCACACACTCTCAGGCTCCCCACGCTCTCAGGGATCCCCGCACTCTCAGGGCTCCCGCGCTCTCAGGCTGCGGTCCCATTTAGCACTGTGGCACGCGCGCCCGGCAGGGGGGGGAGGGGGCGGTGCGTGCACAGCACTAACCGTGATCTGCTGTCCTCCAGGGAGAGAGATTGCGATGGGAGGGGGGGAGGTGGGAGTTTTACGGGGGTGTGGCCATGACCTCACGCGGCTGGTTCGCCCTCATTGGGTGACCCGCCGGCGGGGGCGTGGCCACGCCTCCGTCACCAGTTCTAAACTCAATTTCATTGAGTTAAAAAAACCTGGCAGTACGGCGCGGCTGCACCTTCAGCGGGAAGGTGCGTACTAGGCCCAGCCCCATTGAGGGGCGCTGCTTATACCGCACGCCGAGGTGTGCACTGTAGCAGTTAGTGAGACAGCAGTCTCAGGCTCCCCGTGCTCTCAGGGCTCCCCGCGCTCTCAGGGCTCCCCGCGCTCTCAGGGCTCCGTGCGCTCTCAGGGCTCCCCGCGCTCCCAGGCTCCCCGCGCTCTAAGGCTTCCCGCGCTCTCAGGCTCCCCGCACTCTCAGAATTACAATTCTCATGGTACAATAACATTTGAAACCATTTAATAACACTTGTGGAATCTCAGTCATGAATTTTCTGATAACAGTGCGCATGTAGATCCAATGATGATCAGAACTGGTGGTATCTTTGGCATCTGGGTTGGTTTGTAGAGTATGCACAGTACTCCGGCGTCTACGTGTAGTGCTGCTGTTAGGGGTGCTGAGGTCACTTCCTGGTCCACGTCCAGGCCCTGCCCACGTGCTGACGATATTGCGTGATGAATCCTGCGCAATGAATCGCGTTGAAGTGTCGGCGCCGCCCAGAAATCCTGCAGAGCCTTCCATAAGCGTCTCCGCTCTCTACTTTCCTCCACAGACTGATTGCCACAACTACGAGCTCTTCAGTAAAAACACCCTACGCGTTTTACGAGTACCAGCTCGTGTCCTCAGGGGTATAGAGTTCATAGGAAGATGGTTGTTCCTTATATACGTTCCATAATTAGATACCAATATAATTAACAATGGTACAGTTCCTGGGAATACAATAAAGACGTAGTAAAAAGCATATACATCTTAATTCATTAGATACTATGATACATTCTTGTCTTATCCCCATCAGCAAAAAAGGACACCTCTTACAATGGGTGTAAAGAGGATAGTAATTGGTAAAAAAACACCTAATTACCAACCACTTAGTAGATGGTGTTTTCATGATCAAATATTTATATGCTGGGAATGGGGAAAAGGCATGAATAGAGACATTTAATACACATAATGCATGGCAGAAACATATCACATTTGAATAATCATCAATACTCATATGGTGAAGCTTGATATTATTAAGAGATATAGAAAAACAATGCCATTGGAATAGGTTCGCATAAGTAGCCTATATAGTACATAATCAGGATCCAGGGGGTCTGACATGTCTAGGTGTAGAGTGCCCCAAGCCAAATTGGAGGGGAGGAAATGGAGTGACACAAATTTCGAGAAGGGTGACTATTGAATAAACCAATTGAAAACTTTATCTCCCCTAGGTCTGAATTTGGACTTCGACCTGGGTTCATTTCTTAGAGAGTAAATATCATCAATATCTCTTTGTATGTGCTATTTTGTGATTGCATTTCCATCAGCACTCTATTCTGGATTATGGTTTAATCTGTAGTCTCTATTTGAAATGTGCCTCAAATTTCTCCACTTCCCCAACTGTCCCTTTTTCGCCATTTAATTGACTACTTATGGGAACCTATTCCAATCGCACTTGACTTCTGTCACTTAAGGTGTCCGGCAGGTGATTGGCAGTCACTTGAAAAAGTCCTCTGAGAAGGACGAAACGTCGTATTTTGGTGCTATTTTTGATACATTAAATCTTTTTGAAAATCCGCTTTGTGCCCTAGATCATCAATTCTAACTATTATCCCAGCATCTTCAGGCGGATTTCCCTGAATCAGGAGCACCGGTTGTTGCAAGTATTTTGTTATATATTATTGGTGCGCAGCTTTGCTATTCATTGTTCTTCATTTGTATTTGGACATTTGCCTGTTATCACGCGTTTTCTTGTTGGATTTAGCGCTAGGTTGTGTATCTCCATCATTGTCATTAATAAGGGTTGGATACTCTTAGGACTCTGGCTGCAGGATTTGAAGATGTCTGTGTTTTTTCCCACAGGGATTGAACTTCGAGACTTTAGCATCCGCAGAGTTGTATGTATATATTACACAAGGTTTTAATCAAGGCGCACTTTACACACTCGTTACGTTTGGACTTTTATTGCACAAACTTATAAATATCACTTTAGTAGATAGTACCACACTATTTTTCTTTATGTAAAAATTAATGAGGATTTGCCTTTTTGGGGATTGGCTCCAATGTTGCTCTGATTCAGAAAATGTGTTTTGAAGATCGTCCCGGGATCCTAATCGAACATCGAATTTCAAACACCCAAACATGTGCCTGTCCTAAATAAAAACAGTGAGTGACTCCAAATAAGTACAGATGTAGCAAACATTATTATTCCCGCTAGTGTATTGCAGCGGGACCTGCAGAACGCAACAGCGGGAGCCACCGTCATTTAACCCTTTGAGTGCCACAAGACATAGCTACTACACCATGGAGTCTGGCACACAGGTGGGCCCCTAACATAGTAGCCACGTAACACCCCAAAAATGCTAATTTTGCTAGGGGGAGATGGCACCCTGTGCTCCCAACTCGATCTACACTGGTGAGGAACACTCATCCCCTTCTGTTCCGTCATTAGTGATGGAGTGATCACATGACTGCGAGTGCCATAGGGGCCTAGGACACTGGCACCTTCAGCACTCATAGGGTTAAAAGCATTGGTCAGGTGCAAAGAAAGGAGCAGAGCCAACACAATGGGTGCAACAACCTCTGCTACATCGGTAACTAAGCTCATTTAAAATTTAGCAAAGTAGGGTGGGTCACCGTGGGGGTCCTTTCTTCCATGTAGTAACAAAGCAGGGAGGCGGGGTGTAGAGGGAGAACGGGGGTGGCCTGGTATTAAAGGGATTGCACCCCATTTGGCCATCCCCTGACCTCACCCGGGAGACAAGGGGTTAACTGGGCTGCAGTCCAGAAATGTGATTTAACCCTTGTTATAACATGAAAATATATATTCCCCTGTCCCCATGCTTTATTGTGATATCTGGTTATATCGGTGTCTGCATCACACATACACTGGGATCCATCTGGGAGTGCAAGGGTTAATAGTTCTTTAGTGATTATAGCCCTTTGTGTAATTTTCCTGCCTTTTCAGGCACCATTTTGCAGAGTCCCATAGGCCGCCATTAGAGCTCCATGCATTTCAATGGCGGATCTTGCGGTTTTGGACCTGTTTCCCTCGAAGACCAGCAGATGGCATCCGAGAGGAGGAGCGGTGGTTTCCCATTGTAAGTCAATTGGCTCATTGACTTCAATGGTGATTCCTCGACGGCGCTTTCCAGGAACGAGTTGGCTGCCGTCCAAACCGCAAAACCGCGAAACCGCAAAGCGGATACTTTTTCTAAAAAAGAGCTTTGATCACTGTTAGGCAAGTTCAACGTTAAGTGGCGTGGGAATCTACAGTTCTAGGGCCCCCAGAAATAAAATTCTTTTTGCCCCTAGTCCCTAGACCTCCCCCCACTCGACCACCACCGGGTCCCCATATCCTGGACCCCCGAGAAGGGTCGTGCTGAGAGAGCGGGTCGCGCCATAGGTTCCAATGGTGGCGGCAGAAACAGCTCAGGAATTCGACTAAGTGTGAAAAGCTAAAAACCATGAATCCATACCTCCGGTTCCGGAGGGTCCTGAGGGCCAGGGTTTGGGGTATCTGTAGGCACTGCTCCGGCATGGCTGCAGAACCATCCTTGACCCTCTTGGACCAACCCGACGGAGTATGGACCCCCTTGAAAGTTCGGGGAGTTCTCCCATAGACTCCAATGGCGGCCAATTTCCATTGACCGGCTATGGCGGAGAAACCCCATTGACTTCAACGGCGGCGATGCCCCGTTGAAAGTCTATGGCGGTGTATTCCCATAGCCGCCAACGCCGGCGGTTTGCCATTGAAAGTCTATGGCGGTGGAGCCCGTTGTTTTCAATGGGGATTTAGTGAAAAACCGTGATTTAATTTACAGCGGAGATTTTTGTATTAAAATAGGAAACGGTTTAAGTTGTATTTGTGTAACTCCGGTTCCGTAGGTCATAGCAGGCTGAAACTCGGACCATATGGTGTTCCAGTTCCGGCATTAAGATCTGGGTAGTTTGGACCCGCTAGACCCAACGGAACCAGATATTTTAATATGTTTATATTTTACTTATAACACTGTATCCCAAGGCAGGGATAAAACCCAGATGAAATTCCTTTGCATACAAGGAAGCATATGGTCAGAGAGGCGACCCAATGTCTAGGACTTAAGTGTTGTTCAAAGGATTTTGTCACCCTCCCTGTTTACCTGAGGGCAGAGACGACTCAAACCAGAGCAGTCTGTGAGTGTCACATTTAACACCTTCCAACAAAGAGTATCCTGCCAGAACTTCCATTTGGTAGACTGGCTGGCATTCCTGATGTAAATGTGGGGCTACAGAAATGAGACCCTAGGGTCCTAGTGCGCATGAGCTAACTAGCAGGGGGGCATGGATTAAAATGTGTTCCCACGTTAAAGATTGGATACAGAAATTGTTGTCCAATCACCTGTACTTAATGTTAAGGATAGGGTCACAAAAGACATATAAACTGTGGTCAACCCTATATCCTTTGTCTTCTATACCATCTTGATTGTACCTGATTGCTGGAGAATTGCTATTTGATACTTCTCATTCCCCACCCCCAAGTAAGTGCTACTTCTTGCCTGTTACTGTACTATATTGCTGTGTTCACCTATTTAAGGAATAAATATACTTTATTATATCTAAGCCTCGTTCAGTTCAACCCAGTTATTTGGTGTATTATTATAGGCTGTCACAAAGCTCCCGTCACAGGGGGTATGATACCTATTATTGGATCAACAAGTAGTTGATATGTTACAAGCTTGCAACCTCTCAGAGTCCTTCATCGGGTCCTACCCCTACCCTGAGAGGTTGGAAGCTTGTAACAAATCAACAACAGTACTTGCTGAACCAACAAAAAGGTATCATACCCCCTACTCCGCTCCCTCCTTTGTTACCACATTTTAAACCAGTGAGACTTGACAGTTGTGAAGAGCCTGCATGTCTGTCAACTGGTAAGTCTACTCTTAGCCCATCATGTTCCAGTCAGAGGAGCAATGAGAAGAAAGGAATGGGCATGCACGGTGCATGTGTGAGGTCCTGATCAACACACAATGACATCACACCAATGGGAGGCACAAGAGGAAATCGAAACCTGTCCATGTCTCGGCTTTAAGCGATTACAAAACTGTTGAAGCAGGTGACAGCACTACTTCACTTCTTCAATATAGAGCACGAACGTTACAGCTCCGTCCCTGCCCCGAGGTCCCCATCAAGTCATTGTGCAGGAAGTTTCTGTGCAACCCTGCGCTAATCTGAAGTGAACTCACCTTTTAATGATTTCCTAATGACTCTGTGCCTGGGGCAGAATCAATCACTGAACAATTCTCACGGGCGAACTCGGTGTGCAGACAGCCAAGGCCAACCCTTATCTTCTGAGACGGGTTTGCTGGCAACACGACCGTGCATGAAACCGAGAGCTTCCTCTGACTGCAGGGAAGGAGCGGTCCCAGTGTCAACACTCACTGGAGGAAAGTGGAAGCACTCCAATATGTAATACCTTCTCCAACAGTTTAACCCTTCAGTGCCAGAAGTGCTATGCTACCAGACTTTCTGGCCTTGCAATCATTTGAGCAGTATTGATATCGTTGTGCCCTCTCTTCTGTTCCGATCATATTTACTGATCGGACATAGATGTCATGTTACATGTCTACAAGATTACACGCGTGCCAGACCTTTTGACGTCCAGTGGAAAGCCGCAAATAAGACAATTTAAAGCAGGCGCCCCCAATGAATTGTTTCATACTCTGAATGGGTATCCGTTTGTCTCTGTTTTGGGAAATCCTCCAGTCTCGGAGAAATGTATCTTTCCCTTTGCAGAAGAATGAAAAAGATGACTGACGAGGCCATCCTAATGGAAGTGGGAATGATATTCTCACGTGATATTGCAGCTTCCTGGCCCATAACATAAGAGGCTAATCCAGGGGCCGTAGTGATAGGACAAAAGGCGATGACGCCACTTACATCATTCTCACATTGATATACATTTACAATATACCTCTTCCCTCTGTCTTTGCCGAGACCATAGGGATCATTCAAGTGGGAAGGTTCCTTAACCGTGTCACTGCCATTAGTACACTTTGCCCCTAGGAGGTACTGACCCCTTAACCATGTCATTGCCATTAGTACATGTTGCCCCTAGGAGGGACTAACCCCTTAAACCATGTCACTACCATTAGTACACTGTGGCCCTAGGAGGGACTGACCCATTAAACATCTCGCTGCCCTGAAAAGTTTGATACCGTTCACAGAGCTAGGAAATTCGTAGTCTAGATGGAAGCCTTATCTTATTAGTCTTTCTCCAGTAGACTTTACTGTAACTAAGTAAATGCACCTTTCAAATACTCTGAGTGGGTATCAACGGCATTACTAAGAGGAGCCCGCGAAAGCGGAATCTGCAATAATGTATTAATAGGAGGGATACAGGCGACAGCAGAGCTGGAGTGACACCGTTGGGTAGGTTCTGAGTGGATATTAAGTGGTGGTCGCCTGTCACTAAGCTCCTCCTTGTGTTCCCCTTTCTCCACCTCTCCCCCTCCCTTTCTATTCACTTGTAATATTTATTTTATTTATTTATTTATTTATAAAATATTTTACCAGGAAGTAATACATTGAGAGTTACCTCTCGTTTTCAAGTATGTCCTGGGCACAGAGTAACACAAATAATACATGGTTACAAGTACAGTTACGTAAATGAACAAGGTATACATTATATATTTTATTTTTAAATGAGAAAATTATCAAAGTATTGAAAAATGTGTGTACCATTCTTACTTGATGGACATGTTATCTAGTACTGGCCTGTTATCTTGGACGATATGTTAAAGAAATATACATGCTGTTCTGTGGGTGTTTGGCACTTGAAAATCAAGAGTCTTACATTAACTCAATTGCGAAATTTAGCATAGAAATGTTTGGATTACCTGTTGATACATGCTTTATCTAATGTTTATACGCAATAAAGACATCTATTTAAAAAAAACATCCCTGTCATTAGTACACTTTGTTGCTAGGAGGGACTGACCCCTTAACCATGTCACTGCCATTAGTACACTTTGCCCCTAGGAGGGGCTGATCCCTTAACCATGTTACTGCCATTGTACACTTTGCCCTAGGAGGGACGACCCTTAACCATGTCATGCCATTAGTACACTTTGCCCCTAGGGGGCTGACCCCTTAACCATGTCAGTGCCAGAGAGAACAGACAAAGTTGGACACTTTCACCACTGCTATTTGATATGGCTATTGAACCTCTGGATATCGCTTTGAGAGAATCAATTAAAAGGTTACAAATTGGGAACCAAATAATAAAATGGGCTTTATATGCAGACGATTGCTTTTGTTTGTGCAGATCCGGCAATCATTACCGCTAATAATGAAATATTGACAACTACCAAACTTTATCAGGCTATAAACATTAATTCCCAGAATCCCTGGCTGCAGTGAAGCTCTGTATGCTAAGAGATAATGGGGAAAGGCATGGCTGTGGGTGTGTCTGGAACATGAATGTATTCACAGGTGACGTTTTTATTGCCAGTATTAGGTAATGTCTTTATCTCACTCTACACTGATCATACTGTATGTTGCAAGAGTATTTTTGCTTTCTATGTCAGATTCGTGGGTAGCTCCAGTAAAGTTGGGGGAACGAGTACAGATGTAGCGGCGTTCTTCTCGTCTCCCAACATACCCAGACACTGCCTCGGAATACCAGTTCTCTGACAGAGGGATGCTAATGTCTGCCCTGGCATACTTCAGATAGGGAGAAACAGAAGCCTGCGATGTCTAACATATCACATCGCGCTGATCTGTTGACATCACTTGGCCTCCATTCAGGTTCCGACCCCCAGGGTTAGATTCTTCAATCACTATGTATCTGCAGAAGAGCTACATCTGATAGCTTTGAGCGGAGTCTGAAGATGCCAGAAAGTGTCCTGCATAGCTCACGCGGAGGACTCAGCGTGTCACTGCAAGGCTCTTGGGGGTGAGATCAGAAGATGGACCGTTTTCTCCTGGATTGGACAATATCCCAACAGCGACAGCAGTGTCATTCAATGATCTATTAATGCATTGCAGACCCCTCTGACCTCAAATGGGTTAAAGACTGGGGTGGGCAACTCTTTGACTGAGCCACCTGTGCTGAAGCTGGAGTTTGCCCACCCCTGCATTCAAGTTACGAGGAACATGTGAGCGCACTTTCCTCCACCTCCTGGGAGATGTGTGACTGCGGTGTGTTTGGGGTGCAATACAATGCTGGTGCCCAGAGATCTGAGCCTCCGCTGCTGGGAACACTGGGGTGCACCTGAGTGATGCTCGTAGCGCCTCCACCTGTACAGATTCTAGCGTGTGGAACTTTCCCCGTTAAGACACAAAGAATACACACTTGGTAAAGCAGAACAGTTTTAATATGCAGCTAATCTAGTTAGCAGCCAGGCCTCGCAGGCCGTACCTCCCAATACTCCCCCCCTCTCAATGGAGTCACCGTCCTCCCAAAGTACCTAGGGACCCTTGGGCAAACGGCCACAACCCGGTGTCCACAAGGTCAATACCCCCCACCCAATTGTGGTACAAGCGCTGCCCACTCAATGTTGTTGGTGCACGTGTAGGAGTTGGGTACCTGCCGGTGTGGTCCACACCCGGGCGCGCAGATGCTGTAGCTGATGATGGGATCCACAATCCGTTGCCGTACCCGGAAAGCCTCTGCCTCTACGTTGGGTGGTATCCCGCCTGGACTTTGCCACCTTTGATGAGAGTCTCTATGTGAAGGGTGACTTGGTCCCAGACACCTATGGACAGGATGCAGCCGCGCGCCGTATCCCTCACTCTGAAGCTACAGGGCAGTGTCCCAATACTATGGGCCTTTCCATCAGCAACCACAAGCTGAGGGGGGAGTCGGGCCTAGCTGGGCCTAATGGGGTCTCGCTGGCCTAGTGCAGTAGTCACAGACACCTGCACACACACCCTACTCTAATGGGTGTCCAGCTCCCGACTGGTCCGTGGTCTGACGCGACGGCCAAAGTATATTCTATTTTGTGGGCAGAGAATGGCTTCATCCTATCTGGCTGAATTTCACGCCACGTGATGTTCCAGCCCCATTGCCCATTGGGCTTGTAGTCCCCGCGGAGCCCTATTTCCTAATGGCCACTCCGTCGCGGCGCCCAACACTGCGCATGCGTGGCTTCTCGGCATGGCAGCCCCTGTAGAGGGAGCTGCCAGAGACCTCCTGCAAAGCCGTATCGCCACTCCATACACTCCCCCCCGCAGGGGCTGGCCCACACCTGTCCCTGCCTCCGCTTTCAGGCGCGACCGCGTCGGGAGGTAAGGGGACAGGGACAACGGGGGACCCTGCTATACATGGTAAAGGGATCATCCCTCCTAGGGGCCAAAGTGTACTAATGGCAGTGACATGTTAAGGGGTCAGGTCCTTCTCCTAGGGGCAAAGTGTACTAATGGCAGTGACATGGTTAAGGGTCAGTATCCTCCTAGGGGCAAAGTGTACTAATGGCAGTGACATGGTTAAGGGTCAGTCTACTTCCTAGGGACAAATGTTTACTAATGGCAGTGACAGGTTATGGGGTCAGTCCTCTAGGGACAAAGTGTACTAATGGCAGTGACATGGTTAGGGGGGTCAGTCTCTCCTAGGGGCAAAGTTGTACAATGGCAGTGACATGTTAAGGGGTCAGTCCCTCCTAGGGGCAAAGTGTACTAATGGCAGTGACAATGTTAAGGGTCAGTCCTCCTAGGGGCAAGTGTACTAATGGCAGTGAAGTTTAGGGATCAGTCCCTCTAGGGAAAAGTGTACTAATGGCGTTACGGTTAAGGGGTCAGGTCTGGTTTGTGCTTGATGCATTTTGTGTATGTAGCACTGTTTCCCCCATCCTTTGTGAAATGCTCTGCTGGCTACAAGGGTTGTTGGTACGCGTACCTTGTGAGGGTCAGGAGAGCTGAGCTGAGTCGTGATGATAAGAGATTTAAATGTAGGCCATGTCATGTTTTATATTTTGACATACAGGATTGTACGTGCAGGCCTGCGGGGACCCACAGGACCACCCAAGGAGCCCCGGACACCTACGGGGCCCATTCGAGGACCCCCGGACACCCATTGTACCGCCCGAGGACCCACAGAGGACACTCCGGGGGGAAACGGGGGCCTCACAGCTGTAGCACTTGCCTGATAATGGTGAAGGTGGGTCACCTGGACCCTGTGTCCAATCAAGTGAACAGGGCGGTGCCTGCTGAACCATAAAAGAGCGTGTTCCTATTTAGTCAGTTCTGTTGTTGGTCTGTGTTCAGAGTGAGTTTTTAGGTAGAAAGGAGTGGAGCAGTTATAGTTAGGAGGTGGACCAAATACCTCTCACCCTGATTAGGGGTTAGGGAAGAGATAGCCCCAATCTGGTGGCCTTAGGCCAGAGTGGAGGCAGGGACATGCAAAAGGGAGAAGCCTGCTGTGAGTTACTGCCTTTTACCTGCTGTAACTGCTGCTGCTCGAGGACTGATAATTAAGAGTCTTCTGTTACAGAGACAGTGTGTGGGGACTGGAATCTCTCATCCCTGGGAGGGGATTCTGTGGTAGGGATTCCACCCCGTATCCTGGGGCTTATAGTCGAGTGGAGGCTGCACCATTGAAGGAGAACGAAGCATTCAGCCCCAGAAACTCCCCCATGTCATCGCGGGAGACTCAGGCCCTCCTGTTGCCAGCAGGGATGCACCACACGAGACATTAGCCAGACCTTGAGACACCCAGGGTACCCGATATGCGATGGGTGGGGGTACAGGACACCGAATGCGATTGGGTGGGGGTACATGGCTACATGTGCAATAGTTAGAAAATATGCTAGCAAGGTTGTTCAGTAACTACTTGTAATCAAAAACAGCATTGCACAATCAGTCTTATCCTTTAGAGCAGGCCTGCACAACTCAGTCCTCAGTATGATCGAGCCCTCATTGAGCAGATGTTGCTGAAGTAGGATATCCTGAAAACCTGGCCTGTTTGTGGCCCTCGAGAACTGGGGGTTGTGCAGGCCTGCTGTAGCCAAGGGGGCTCAACTCCAGTCTTCAGACCCCACATCAGGTCAGGTTTTCCAATAGCCAGCTTCAGCACATGTGGCTCAATCCGTCCCTGCTTCACACAGGTGGCTCAATCAGAGGCTCAGTCAAACAGTGGGTAAAGTGCTGTAACCTTCAGGGATTTCAAAATAGATAGAAGGATATAAAAACAGCCAGAGGGGGAGGTTGCAAAAAAAGATATTACCATTTATTATCACGCCTGCAGTATTGCCTGCGGCCCAAAATACAGTGTGTGCCTAAAGGTAATAGATAGTAATCCGAGAAAATGACATTTACCATCTTCCCACGAGGCATTATCACTAGTCAATAATCAATAAGGGTCCTTCAGATCTGTCCCCTCACAAACAAGGTTTTTAATGCTCCGGATACATTCCTATCAGAAGATACCAGAGCAGTGTTGAAAAATAGACATGTACATCTGAAGGAAAGTAGTGTACATGTTCCTCCAAGAAGGTGGAGGTTCCAGAAAAGAGAGCAGTAGAGGGTTGAAGCTACACACAGGTAGGATGGCTAGGCTATGGACCTAAACTAAAACTATGGTACTAATATCCAGGTGTCCGTCCAGTCCATGGGGTGCTAAAGAGTTCAAATCCAACAAGACACATCAACACAGAGAACTTGAACCTATCGTCCTGATGGAGGGGACGGAACATATCCAATCCCATCCATTTAAGTTGTAGGGTGTATTTCCTGGTGGTGGGTGTCTGGGAAACAGCATGGAGAAGTGAATGTGATATTCTCAACTCACTGAATATATTTTAAAATAGTTAGGCAAGAGGAATTGCTGCTTTGTGTACTTTTGTTCAAGGCTGTATATCTAATTATGGACATTATGGCTGTGTTGTGGGTTTGGGCACTGTTTGGTTTGCTACACACCTGTGTTCACCCTGGTCATCCTGGGACAGCACTAGTAGGTATCCATTGAGAATACTTCTTCCAAAAAGCGCATACACACAACGGACGTTTGTGCCGCCTACATAATGAAGGCTGCAGCCGCATGTGACACAATATACAATATATTGGTCCTACAGCCTGTGGCCCCTACACTGAAACTCTTCACCACTCCAACTACATTCAAAGGTATAGCTGTAGCCTGTAGCCGTGCCGCCGTAGCCTGTAGATGTTCACAAGTTAGACATACTACCGGTCCACATTTGAAGCGTTGCTTTATAGTCACACCAGCAGGTGCAGTGATGGCTCTCTGTCGTTGGGAGCTATTAGGTTTTAACTCTCATTGTTCGAGAAACCCATATTTGGGTTTCAGGGATGTGTCCCTTAGTTGGCGTCCATGCAAGGATTCCACAATGCGTATTACGTATATGTTGATTCTCATTGCAGATTGATTATATTTTTAAAGAAGGTGCTGAGTATTTGACCCCACACTGCTGGACTGACAGTTCTCCTTCTTAAAAGATCCCTGTTCTTTATATGTGGTTAGTAACCCTGTTCTGTCCGAGGATTTAGTCTTAGCAAATGAAGCTTGTATTAATTCATATCACAACACTTGTCGAAATGTATCCTTTCAACAGCAAAACGTCTGTGTCCGATGAGCATTCTGGGGCTGAACTGATGTCCTGGGCCCATTTTCCATGGGGATCGCTGCTGGCTCCAGGTAACGTTACATGACTCAGGTTTCAAGCGGATAATGGTATAAATAGTTTGATCTTCATTAACAGAAAATTGGTGTCAAGGAAGATAACAGTTTTGGGGTATGATGTATTGTATGTATGTACAGTGATGTATGTATGTACAGTATGTATGTAGTTTATGTATGTATGTTACAGTATGTATGTATGTATGTATGTACAGTATGTATGTATGTTGTACAGTATGTATGTATGTACAGGTTGTATGAGTAGTGTGTATGTATGTACAGTATGTATGTATGTATGTACAGTATGTATGTATGTACAGTATGTATGTACAGTATGTATGTATGTATGTACAGTATGTATGTATGTATGTATGTACAGTATGTATGTATGTACAGTATGTATGTATGTATGTATGTACAGTATGTATGTATGTATGTATGTACAGTATGTATGTATGTTGTACAGTAGGTAGTATGTAACAGTATGTATGTATGTATGTTGTACAGTATGTATGTATGGTAGTATGTATGTAAGTATGTATGTATCTGTATGTACAGATGTATTGTATGTACAGTAGTTGTCAGGTATGTATGTACAGATGTATGGATGTATACGTATGTATGTACAGTATGTATGTATGTATGTACAGTATGTATGTATGTATGTATGTACAGTATGTATGTATGTATGTACAGTATGTATGTACAGTATGTATGTATGTATGTACAGTATGTATGTATGTATGTATGTACAGTATGTATGTATGTACAGTATGTAGTATGTAGTACAGTATGTATGTATGTTAATGTATGTTGTTACAGTATGTAGTGTACATATGTATTGTATGTATGACAGTATGTATGTATGAGTACAGTATGTATATGTACAGTATTGTTATGTCACAGTATGTGTAGTACAGTATGTATGTACAGTATGTATGTATGTACAGTATGTATGTATGTATGTATGTATGTACAGTAGTATGTATGTTAAGTATGTATGTACAGTATAGTAGTATGTATACGTATGTATGTATGTACTTATGTATGTATGTATGTACAGTATGTATGTATGTAGTTGTATGTATGTATGTTGTACAGTATGTATGTACAGTATGTATGTACAGTATTGTATGTATGTACAGATGTATGTATGTATGTATGTAGTAGTAGAAGTATGTATGTACAGTATGTATGTACAGTATGTATGTTTACAGATATGTATGTATGTATGTATGTACAGTTATGTATGTATAGTTACGTATGTATTGTACAGATGCAGTATGTATGTATACCGTATGTATGTACCGTATAGTATGTACAGTATGTATGTATGTTACAGTATGTATGTATGTATGTACAGTCATGTAGTCGTACATATGTATGTATGTACAGATGTATGTACAGTGATGTATGTAGGTATGTATGTTTACATTGTATGTATGTACAGTATGTAGTGTACAGTATGTATGTATGTACAATGTATGTATGTACAGTATGTAGTGTAAGTATGTTGTATGTATGTATGTACAGTGATGTATGTTACAGTATGTATGTACAGTATGTATGTACATGTATGTATGGATGTATGTACAGTATGTATGTTGTACAGTATGTATGTATGTAAGTATGTAGTATGTACAGTATGTGTGTAAGTATGAGGATGTATGTACAGTATGTATGTAGTATGTATGTAAAGTATGTGTATGTTACAGTATGTATGAGTAGTATAGATGTAGGTATGTACAGTTATGTATGATGTAGTTCAGTATGTATGTTACAGTATGTATGTATGTATGTACTATGTATTGTATAGTATGTACAGTTGTATGTACAGTATGTATGTCATGTATGTATGTATGTATGTATGTACAGTATGTATGTAGTACAGTATGTATGTACAGTATGTATGTAGTTATGTATGTACAGTATGTATGTACAGTAGTGTATGTATGTAGTACAGTATGTATGTACATAGTATGTATGTACAGTATGTATGTACAGTATGTTGTACAGTATGTATGTATGTATGTACAGTATGTATGTACAGTATGTATGTTAAGTATGTACTGTATGTATGGTACTAGTATGTATGTACAGTATGTATGTATGTAATGTATGTATCGTATGTACAGTATGTATGACGTATGGAACAGTATGTATGTATGTACAGTTATGTATGTACAGTTATGTATGCAATGTAGTGACAGTATGTATAGTATGTATGTAGTATGACAGTATGTATGTATGTACAGTATGTATTGTACAGTATGTATGTACAGTATGTATGTATTATGTATGATAATATGTATGTATGTACAGAGTATGTATGGATGTACAGTATGTTGTAATGTATGTACAGGTATGTATGTACAGTATGTATGTACAGTATGTATGTATGTAGGTACAGTATGTATGTTTACAGTATGTATGTATGTATGTATGTACAGTATGATGTAGTACAGTATGTATTGTATGTTACAGTATGTATGTACAGTATGTAGTACAGTATGTAGTATGTATGTATGTACAGTTGTATGTATGTGTTGTATGTACAGTATGTATGTAAGTTGTATGTTGTACAGTATGTATTTATGTAGTACAGTTATGTAGTATGTTACAGTATGTATGTACAGATGTATGTATTGTAATGTACAGTATGTTGTACAGTATGTATGTAGTACAGTATGTATAGGACAGAGTATGTACGTATGTATGTACAGTTGAGGGAGTATGACAGTATGTATGTATGTATGTACAGTATGTATGTATGTACAGTATGTATGTATGTACAGTATGTATGTACAGTATGTATGTATGTATGTTCACTTATGTAACGATGTATTTGTAACCATGTATTATTTGTCATCTTAACTCTGTGCCCAGGACATACGTGAAAACGAGAGGTAACTCTCAATGTATTACTTCCTGGTAACACATTGTATAAATAAATAAATAATGTCTTTATTTATATAGCGCCATTAATGTACATATCGCTTCACGTGACAATCATATAAATAACAAAAAATACAAATAACAGAACATGGGAATAAGTGCTTCAGACATAAACATTAACATTTAGGAAGAGGAGTCCCTGCTCCGAAGAGCTTACAATCTAATTGGTAGGTAGGAAGAACGTATAGAGACAGTAGGAGGGCATTCTGGTAAGTGCGTCTGCAGGGGACCAAGCTTTATTTATGAGGTGTGTACAGGTGCGCCGACGAGTATTCTAAAACTTGCCTTAAACTTGCCTTGGAAAATCGGGGGCTATCACCAACAAGATCCGGGTACATGCTGGGTACATGCTGGGTACGTGCTGGGTACATGCTGGGTACATGCTGGGTACATGCTGCAACATTTCAGTGACATTTCTGCAGAGACTAATGGCCCATCGGATTAACACAGCAGGGGTCCCTGGCAGTCCCATTCAGTTTGAACGGGACTGCCAGGGACCCCTGCTATTAATCCGATGGGCCATTAGTCTGTCTGCAGAAATGTCACTGGAATGTTGCAGCATGTACCGGGGTCTAGATTTATTTTAAAATACTCGTCGGCACTACAGTAGTATTAGCTACGGAAGAAAAAGGGGGGAACCGGCGCCTCCAAAATATAAAATCCGACTAAATATAAAGTCCAACAAAGATGAGGAGGAGTCCTGGGGGGGAATCTTCAACGGAGTCTCAATCGGGACAAACAAACATATAAGACAAAAATAAAAAAGACAAAAGAAAAAAGATCATAGTGTAACTTACAAAACAAACAAAAAGCACTGAAAAGATGGATAAAAGGATTATTACAAATTTAATACAATGTAAAATAAATGAAACAACATACACATGTATGTGGGCTAGAGACACTAGTAAAGCTGTAACAACCGGTGTGGGTAAAATTGGAAACCTACTTACAGCAATGCTGAAAAGTAAAAGCCCGTAGAGCAACTTGTCTTTGAATTCAGACCAAAGTCTCTGCAAAGATGGAAACTGCAGCCTTCAGGGATCCACACCGCCGGAACAGCCGCTGCTAAGCCACACACAGACCCTGGAGTGAGTGGGATGTATCGCAGAGGGGAACCGGAGCTACACGCTGTGGAGGGATCGCCTGGCACCGAGCTCACAGACCATCAGGTCGCGCGATGCATAGGTGACGTCACACCTCAGCGCGAGGGCAGGAAGAAACACCCAGGAAGGCAGGAAAGCTCAGAAGAGCTAAGGAAAAGTCTGAGGGGACAATGCGCACACGGGGAGGGGATGATACAGAACTCAGCCAAATAAAAAACCACCCTACGCGTTTCGTGACGTCGGTCACTTCGTCAGGGCCACGGAGCTACTCATTTGCTTCGTTAAGCAGGTGTGTTTTAAGGTGGGTCTTAAAGGTGGATAGAGAGGGTGCTAGTCAGGTGTTGAGGGGAAGGGCATTCCAGAGGTGTGGGGCAGTCAGTGAGAAAGGTTTAAGGCGGGAGAGGGCTTTAGATACAGAGGGGACAGAGAGAAGACATCCCTGAGCAGAACGCAAGAGTCGGGATGGTGCATAACGAGAAATTAGGGCTGAGATGTAAGGAGGGGCAGAAGAGTGTAAAGCTTTAAACGTGAGGGGTGAATGTTACAGTATATGGGAACACCAATCCCAGACTATTGTGAGGAGTGAAACGCGTAAGAGCAATATGTATATTTAATAAAGGAACCTTTTCTTCACCTTCATGAGTGCCAGCTGTCTTCCTACCGTTGAATTTCTATATATCGTCCAACAGTTACTATCTGCCTGACAATTACATGTCTCAAGGAGAAGCAGCAAAGATACTGTGCGAATGTAAAAAGAACGAAGCGGTGCAACTCCCACGCAGAAAAAGACTCAGACCAGGAACATTGTCACACAAGTGTAAGGCTTTATTGACACCCGACAGCCAACAGAGCCACTCTTTGACAAAGCACGGTGTTCCGTGCGAAACGCGTCAGAGTGGCTCTGTTGGCTGTTTTTGGATTCTTTGCTACTCATTCCAGCAGGAGCACACCGGAGCAGCCAGCGTCACATTATCCAAACAGTGAGTACTTCATTTATTCGGTCCCACCCATACAAGACTTTCCTCACACCAGAGGCTATTGGGGGGGACTGCTACACTGTTATTCATTGGCTATCTAGCTTTTCTATTTCTATATGTTACGCTGACGGCTGTTTGCAGTTCAGGATTTACCACTGATATATAATTACATTCGGCTTGCATTGGGAAGCACCACTAGGGGGCGTGAGACTCCCATTTCTCTTCACAGTGTACTGTACGAATGTGTCCGCATATCTTCCACCCATCACTAGAGACGGGGCCGAATCTGCCCAAATCCGTTTTCCGGGATTTTCTCACATTTTACCCCAAAAATATATTTTGCGGTGTAAAGGTCCGCGGATGAATTTGGTCGGTTTTAAAGCTGTGCGGATTCATCAATAACTGCCAATAGATACAACCCGTTGACGCGTTGCTGAATCCGCGTATTGGATTCTACAAATCTGTCCGCGGGATGCAGAATTCGCAGAGCGTATTGGCAATAATAATTTTTTTTTCATCCGCAAAAAGCGAATCGGCCTTTTTTAGATTGAATCGTGGAAATCCGCGAACCAAAAGGAACCGGCTGATCCGCTGCGGATCAATATCCGCTACAAAAATGTGACCGTCACTACCCATCATGGCATACCTGCAGGCAAGGATTCTGGGTAATGACATGCAGGTGAACACATGGAGTCTGTTCACTATTAAGCTTCCTCTTGATTTTAAACATGGATGTCGCCCAATAGATTTTGATTGCTTCATTACACCCTGTGTTCACCGAAGCCTGGAATAAAGAAGTGTAGAATCAGACAACCCACTCAGAGACAGGTCTTCCATACCTTTGGACCCATCAGTCTGATCTTGTTCACTGACTCTGTATGGTGAAGTGGGCGGTTCCCCCTTTGCAGGCCCCTGTGCCAGAGAACCGGTTAAGCCACATTGATCACTGAATGAATTATACAGAATAAAGCACAGAGGTGAATAAAACGGCGCTTCAAGCTGGTTTGAAAACCAGTGAGAGATCGTTGTGACCTTGGTCACTTTAACTCCCTTTGCCTCTGAGATTTAAGCTCCCTTTGGGGCAGAGACATTATGTGTACATTGTCTGCGCAATATAGGATATAAAATAATAATAATTACTTTATTTATTTACCGCTTTTCTCCCAATGGGACTCCGAGTGCGCCACAGTTACAAAACGGGGAAAATAAGAAAACATTAAGATTAGAAACAGGACCGAACACGAGGAAAGATACAGTACGGGTCGGGACGGAGCTGTCGCTACCGTATCAAAATGTCTGACAGGCTGTGGTTCAGTAATTAGATACCTGGGCAAGGCCGAGTTTGTAGTACTTGCGACTGCGATGTTGCGCAGCGCCGTAGCAAGTACATGTCGTCCGTCGCGGGTGCCCACAGCAGGCGAGACGGCGACCGCGTGATGTCAGCCGCCGCGATCGCTGGCAGCCGGAAGGTTTTGATATTTCCAGCGATCGAGGGGTGACGTCACGGGCACGTGGGCGGTTCAGCCAATGAGAACGAGCCGCTCACGGCCACGCCCCCCACCCCCCCGGGGCGCGATCTCTGGTCTCCTGCACCAGGAAATCGCTGTAGGACGGCTGACGTCGCACCAGTGTGCAGGAAATCGCTGTAGGACGGCTGACGTCGCACCAGTGTGCAGGAAATCGCTGTAGGACGGCTGACGTCACGCGGCCGCGTCGCCGTAGACCCCACTATAAACTCGGCCTAGCAGGTAGGTCCTGAGCCTGTTTTAATAAAAGAATATAGCCTTGTTATAATCGGTCTCTATTAGGAACCAGGCATAAAAACTATGTGCACTAAGGTTCTGAAATGTGTCACGATTGGCAGCGTGATACATAGTCAGCTTCAATGTATGCTGTGAAGCGGCTTCCCCTTGCTTGGCAAGAGTTCAGATCCATTGAAATGAATAGACGGCACATTGAATAGATTCCAGAAGCACCGTACACCTGTCTCTGTCTCCCTCTAGTGGAGCAGCGTGTGTGTGCAGCAGGGGTGAGATTTCTCCCAAGTCATTCTTCTTCTTATTTCCAAACTCACCGGTGCAATATTTCTTTCTTTATGTTTTAATATAACAACCGCGAGGGGAAAGGAACCCCGCGTAGATAGCACTCTCTCACAAGTCTTGGATGGTGCATGTAGAGTTTCAAATAAAAGTTTTATTAGACAACTGATGAAACAGAGAGCTTTAAAAACAATGCGACGCAATGGTGCATTGAAAACCACAAGGAGTGTGATAACCCCAAGTGAGGAACCATTCCCGAGTACGGTGTTTATATATAAAACACTGTGCCTAGGTGTGTGGCTCAATAAGCCAACTGAAACCCGTACGGAAGTGACGTTATCACAAAACGTGTCGGGTCAGAGGTCACGGCGCCTTGGAAGAAACCGGAAGTGCGTCACGCGGTGGATCTTCTCTCAGCACATGAAGACTGTGTAGGAGCGGTCCCTGCGAGTTGCTGTGTGGCGCTGGGCTATTCGTTGGGTTCCTTGCGGCCAGCGGGAGGAGTGCGCGACTACCCCTCACCTGTGCGGGTGTCTGCAGAGGAGTCTCTTCGCCCGGAGGATTTCACCTATTGCCTGGTGTTCACACGCTTGTTATTCCGGCCCTGTTGTAAGTAGTGTTTTGGGTTTTAACCCCTGATGATCCACTGCAACAGGCATCCTTGTCTTCATAAATTAGTTTTAATTTCATCAGCTTCTGTGTTATGTACATGTTTATGGTTGAGTGAGTTTGGTTTATGGTGTGAAGTAGGATTGTTGATGGGGTCATGTTAGTATTGTTTATGGTGTCAGTTATATGGTTCTATGGTTGTCAGTTAGTATTGTTTAATTGGTTGTCCTGTTTAGTTAGTTTTTTTGGTGTCAGTTAGTATTGTTTTAGGGTTAGGCTCAGTTAGTATGTTATGTGCGTGTCAGTAGTATGTATTGTGTTTAGGTGTCAGTAGTTTAGGTTCTATGTTCAGTGCCATTGTTAATGGTTCAGTAGTAGTTTTATAGTGTGCATAGTGTGTTATGGTGTCGTTAGTATGTTTTATGGTGGAGTATATTGTTTGTGCTAGTTGTTTTATGGTGTCAGTTAGTATGTTTAATGGTGTCCATGTAGTTTGTTTTATGGATGTTCAAGTTTAGTGTTGTTAGATTAGTGGTCAGTTAGTGTTGTTTTTATGGGTCAGTTGTATTGTGTTCGTTTTTATGTGTCAGTTAAGTATTTTTTATGGGTGTCAGTTAGTATTGTTTTATGGTGTCAGTTTAGTATGGTGTCGTTTATGGTGTCAGTTAGATTGTTTTATGGTGTCGTTAGTATTGTTTTTGGTGTCAGTTAGTATTGTTTTTGGTGTCAGTTAGTATTGTTTATGGTGTCAGTTAGTATTGTTTTATGGTGTCATAGAGTTCGTTTTAGTACTGGAGCGTTAGTCTAGTTTTTTGGTGTCAGTTAGTATGTGTTTATGGTTCTAGTTAGTTTGTTTTAGATGTGTCAGTTAGTTATTTTTAGGTTGTCCAGTTAGTAGTTTTTATGGGGTCAGTTGTAGTCATTGGTTTTATGGTGTCAGATAGTATTGTTTTATGGTGGTCAGTTAGTATTGTTTTATGGTGTCCGTTAGTATTGTTTTATGGTGTCAGTAGTATTGTTTTATATGTGTCACAGCGTTAGTATGTGTTTTATTGTGGTGTCAGTTAGTATTGTCTTTAGGTTGTCAGCTTAGTTAGTATTGTTTTATGGGTCAGTTAGTATTGTTTTTTATGGTGTCAGTTAGTATTGTGTTTTTGTCAGTGTCAGTAGTATGTTTTATGTGTGTCAGTTAGTATGTTTTATGGTGTGCGTAGTATTGTTTTAGTGGGTGTCAGTTAGTGTTGTTTTTATGGTTGTCAGTTAGTATTGTTTTATGGTTGGTCATGGGTATTGTTTTATGGTGTACAGTTAGTATTGTTTATATGTGTCAGTTAGTATTGTTTATTGTTGTCAGTTTAGTATTTGTTAGGTGTTGTCAGTTAGTATTGTTTTATGGTGTTCAGTTAGTGTTTGTTTTATGGTGTCAGTTTAGTGTGTGTTTATGGTGTCAGTATTTGTCAGGTGGTTATTGTTATGTTGTTTTGGCAGTTAGTTGTTTTGTGTCGTTAGTTTGTGTTGATTGGTAGAGTATGTTTTAGGTGTCAGTTGGATTGTTTTATAGGTGGTACGTTAGTATTGTTTTATGGTGTCAGTTAGTATTGTTTATGGTGTCAGTAGTATTGTTTATGGGGTCCAGTAGTATGGGTTTTATGGTGTCATGTTAGTATTGTTTTATGGTGTCAGTAGTATTTAGGTTTATGGTGTCATTAGTCATTTGTTTATGGTGCGTTAGTATTTTGTATGGGTTCCGTTAGTAGTTAGTGTCATCGTATTGTTTTTAGGTGTCATTATATGTTTTATGGTCAGTTAGTATTGTTTTATGGTGTCAGATAGTGTATTGTTTTATAGGTGGTCAGTTAGTATGGTTTTGTATGTGTCAGTTAGTATTGTTTTATGGTATGGGTTTGTCAGTAGTATTGTTTTATGGTCATTATTGTAGTGTAGTAGGGTTTTATGGTGTAGTTAGTATTGTTTAGATTGTTCCGTTAGTATGTTTTATGGTGTCAGTTAGTAGTTTTATGGGTGTCATGTGTAGTAGTGTTTTATGGTGTCAGTTAGTATATGGTTATGGTTGTCAGTTAGTATTGTTTTATGGTGTCAGTTAGTATTGTTTAATGGGTCAGTAGTATTGTTTTATGGTGTCAGTTAGTATGTTTTATGGTTGGTCAGTTAGTTAATGTGTTATGGTGTCAGTTAGTATTGTTTATGGTGTCAGAGTAGTATTGTTTTATGGTGTCAGGCGATGTTTTATGGGTGTCAGTTAGTATGTTTTATGGTGTCAGTTAGTATGATTTTATGGGTGTCAGTATAGTATTGTTTTATGGTGTCAGTTAGTAGTGTGTATGTGTCAGTAGATTGTTTATGGTGTCAGTTAGTATTGTTTTATGGTGTCAGTTAGTATTGTGTTTTATGGTGTCAGTTAGTATTGTGTTAGGTGTCAGGTAGTTATGTGTCATGGTGTCATTAGATGTTTTATGGTGTCAGTTAGTATTGTTTTATGGTGTCAGTAGTTGTTATGGTGTCAGTTTAGTATTGTTATGGTGTCAGTTAGTATTGTTTATGGGTTCAGTAGTATTGTTTTATGTGTCAGTTAGTATTGTTAGTGGTGTCAGTTAGTATTGTTTTATGGTGTCAGTAGGATGTTTATGTATGGTGTCAGTTAGTATTGTTTTATGGTGTCAGTAGTATTGTTTTATGGTGTCAGTTAGTATTGTTTATGGGTCAGTGTTAGTATTGTTTTATGGTGTGTCATGCATAGTATTGTTTTATGGTGAGTTAGTTGTTTTATGGTGTCAGTGTAGTTTATTGTTTTATGTGTTGTATCAGTTAGTATTTGTTTATGGTGTCAGTTAGGTAGTTGTTTTATGGTGTCAGTTAGTATTGTTTTATTTGGTTGTTCAGTTAGTATTGTGTGTATTGTATGTGTCAGTTAGTATGTTTATTGTTTGTCAGTTAGTATTGTGTTGATTGGATGTTTGTAGTAGTTGATTTGTGTTATGTGTTGTCAGTTAGTATTGTTTTATGGTGTCAGTAGTCTGTTTTTGGTGTCAGTTAGTATGTTTTGTGTGTCAGTTAGTAGTGTATGGTTGTTCATGTATGTTTATGGGTCAGTTAGTATTGTTTTATGGTGTCAGTTAGATTGTTTATGGTGTCAGTTTAGTATTGTTTTATTTGTTTTTTTTGGTGTCTAGTTTGTTTATGGTCAGTTAGTTAGTATTGTTTGTATGGTGTGTGTAGTAGTGTTTTATGGTTTTGTCTAGAGTATTTGTTTATGGTGTCAGTTAGTATGGTTTATGGTGTAGTAGTATTGTTTATGGGGTGTTGAGTCAGTTAGTATGTTTTATGGGTCAGTTTAGTATTGTTTTATGGTGGCACGTTAGTATTGTTGGTTATGGTGTCAGTTAGTATTGTATTAGTGGTGTCAGTTAGTAGTTTGTATGTTTATGGTGTCAGTAGTTTTTTATGGTGTCAGTTAGTATTGTTTTATGGGTCAGTTAGTATTGTTTTGGTGGTCAGTAGTATTGTTTTATGGTTAGGTCAGTTAGGATTGTTTATGGTGTCAGTAGTTTATGTGTTTGTATGGTGTCAGTTTAGTATTGTTTTATGGTGCAGTTAGTATTGTTTTATGGTGTCAGTAGTTAGATTGTTTATGGTGTTCAGTAGGTATTGTTTTTGGTGTCAGTTAGTATGTTTTATGGGTAGTTGTCAGTTAGTGTATTGTTTTATGTGTCAGTTAGTATTGTTTTATGGTGTCAGTTAGTATTTGTGTTTTAGTAGTGTGCATGTGCGTATGTTTGAGGTGTCAGTTAGTATTGTTTTATGGGTGTCAGTCGTGTTTGTATGGTGTCAGTAGTATTAGTATGGTTTTCTTGGTTCAGTTAGTGTTTTTCTTGGTTGTCAGTTAGTATGTTTATGGGTTTAGTATGTGTCTAGTTGAGTGTTGTTCGTAATTGTTTTATGGTGTCAGTTGTATTGTTTTATGGTGTCAGTTAGTGGATGTGTTTTATGGTGATTGTATTGTTTTATGGTGTTGGCAGTTAGTATTGTTTTATGGTGTCAGTTGAGTGTGTTTGATGGTGTCAGTTAGATTGTGGTTTGATGGTGTCAGTTAGTGTTGTTTTTATGGTGTCCTTGTATGTGTTTTGGTGTCATAAGTGTTTTTGATGGGTCAGTTTAGTTGTTGTTTTTGGGTCAGTGTATTGTTTATGGTTGTCAGTTAGTATTGTTTATGGTGTCAAGTTAGTATTGTTTATAGGTGTCGTTATATGTATTGTTTTATGGTTGGCAGTTTCATTGATGTTTTTATGGTGTCAGTTAGTATTGTTTTTATGGTCAAGTGTGTTAGTGCAGAGATTTACTTCGGTATTGTTTATGCTGTCGTAGGGTGTTGTTTTATGGTGTCAGTTAGTGTTGTTTTATGGTGTCAGTTAGTGTTGTTTTATGGTGTCAGTTAGTGTTGTTTTATGGTGTCAGTTAGTATTGTTTTATGGTGTCAGTTAGTGTTGTTTTATGGTGTCAGTTAGTATTGTTTTATGGTGTCAGTTAGTATTGTTTTATGTTTTATGTTTTATGCTTCATGTCACTGTGGTTACAATACACACGATGATGATTATTCTCTTGTCATTTTTCCACATGTCATGAATCTACTGAGTGGAGCTCGATCTAACGACTGGTTGGACTATACTTTGGACTCTTTGGACTCGGTGGACATTTCATTTTCTGCTTTGGGCGCTGGTCTATATTTGTTTTTGTTGTGCTCGCTCTGGTGCTGGTTCTGCCAGTCCATTCCTGGCTGCCCTGCCTTTCTTTTTTTGTACTATTGTACTATTACTGCTTTGGGATTAGCGCTGTATACGCACATTTCTTTTTGTTATCAATAAGCCAACTACCAAAGAATTATAAGGTGCAGGTAAGGGGGGGGGGGGGGTGAATGACTTGATAGCAAAGGACAAAATGCAAGAGCTGGTCTGGGTAAACCACAGGTAAACATTGACTGTGCGGTGCAAGGAACTAGTGGGTTAAAGTCTACCCACTAATAATAGTAGTTCAGAGCAACAGCGGAATAGGAGAACCACGTGGATAATGGTTGGCAGCAGATCACTGTAAATGACTGTAGCTGATACGTAGATGCAGATTAGCCTGGATGGCTAACATGTACTGTAGTAGCATGGAGTACCATAGAGCTGTGTGAGCTAGGATCTAAGTAACAGATCCGTGCAGACACTGACCACCCAGAGTAATACACAGCTCTAGAGCAGTAGCAGCATACTGTAGATGCAGTTCCTGTCAACGGGACAGGGGCTGCATCATGTGGACACACTGTATGAAGTGAGGTACAAAGTGTCCCGAGGAGGGAACACTTACCCTGTGATGTGCCGACACTATGTCCTAAGCAGTGTTACGGCTCCTCAGAGAGTGTGAATGTACACTGATTCCCTGATCTGAACACCAAAGCAAATCCACAAATACTTCCTAAGTAACCCCAGGGTAGGGCTATTAAAATATATAACTGACTAGTGTTACCTATGCAGCACTGTTTCCTACTGAATACGGTATAACTACCAATGCTGTCTAACCTGTTGGCTTGCAGGGCCTAGGGCTGAGTCCATAGAAGGCACGACTGTGCTGAGCCGTGCGGACGCTCCGCGCTGAGCCCCTGCATCCTCCATGAAGATGTCTTTAGGGTGGGCTCACGCGAGCGTCCGCAGGCGTGCTGAGGCGCTGGATTTTTCAGCCGACAGCCAAACTGTTTTTCAGAGCGCTGTCGGCTGAAAACATCCAATCAGCGCAGAGCAGCATCAACGTCACGGCGCCGTGACGTCGGCGCCGTGACGTTGACGTCGGTGCGTCGCGGGCGATTGGCCCAGCGACGTCACTGCCCCGCCTCTCTCAGTCTGCCCCCGCCTCCCGATCGCGCCCGCTGGCTCGCCTACATGGGCAGGAAATCGCGCAGATTTCAGCAGGCAAGCCTCAGCGTCAGCGCGTCTCCGAACTGCTCACCCCTCTATGGCCCCAGCCTAAGCCTCTGCCACGGAGAGCCTGGGGCAGTGTATATGTAGGGATAATCTCTTACCAGGTGCAGCGCCTCCGCCTGCGATGGCTCCCAGCAGAGCGGGAGTTGTTCCTCGCAGGACAATAATACAGTGCTACTCACACAGCATGTAAAAGAAACAGTAGCTTTACTAGCGCTAACCATAACCATGCATGTATCATAACCTACAGTATCAGTATTACTCCTTAATGAGACACAAAAGCTGACGCGTCTCGCAGGATGCAACCTTTCACCGTGTTCCCACACCGTGTCCAACACCCCACACTGCAACCCCCAAATGTAAGTGTGTGACTGCGCAGCTACTAGTATGAGCAATGTTATAGTTCGTGCACTGAGATGGATGTTACGCTCGGGCCCGCAAACGGTCTTCACAAAGGATCCGACGACGCAGAGCTGCCTGTGCTGTCCTCCGGGGCGATCCCACCCGGCGGCTGATGGTACTCCTGGAGAGGTCTGGTCCCAAACCTCTGGGTTGAAGCTGTGACAGTCTCTGTGTCCCTAGCTCCACACACGAACGTGACAGGTTCCTATTCTAGGGCCTGTCCCTGCATTAACTATACTGACTGGGACTCTGGGCCTATCTAGGCCTGGGGGTATTCGTGCCTAGTGTAGAGGCTCCTTGCCTCTCTACACACTGAGCTCCTACCTCTTCCCCTTCCCGGTCTTCAACCGCTCAGGCGGCAGTGCAGGCATCCTTCCCCATCTGCCACTGTTGTCGTGAGCACTAATGGTAACGTAGATAACTCGTCAGCCCAGCCATCAGTCACATTCCAGTCTTCTACTTCACATGGGCACACTACCAGGGGCGAGCCTAACTTTGGGACCCGTATGACTTTATAGAGCCGAGGGTGTATGTCGCTGCATCCGTTAACTCTCTTATGGTGAACAGAAGTGGCTGACTGCTGCTCAAGGCGCTCTCTCCCCCTGGTGGACTCTAGAGGAGGGGCACTTTCTATCAAGGAATAATTCTGGCTCGGTGCTAAGCCACTCATGTTGCAGGGGCGGGGCTTAGGTTTTCCCGCCAATCCCGGACAGTTTTCTGCAAGGTCATTCCGCGCCTTGCACGCAGCACCACGTGCACGCTTCCTACCTGGGGAAAGTTGCCATGGTGCTGGGTCAGCGTAGACTAAAGGGTAACCCTCAGGGGGGCACCCTAGCATAAACAACGCGGACGGTGCCTCTGACAGGCATATATCCCACGTGTGTGTCACCACAAAAAGCATTGAGCTAAACATGGACGTGGGGTCTTGATCTGCATCTATAATAAGGGAGTTCGGCCACCCGGGGATTTTACACACATGCTCACCGACCTCCTCATCTGATATATTTGCGGGAAGGCCTTCTACGGCCACCACACGGCGGGGGCTAACTTTTAGCCTCAAGGCCCAGGCGAGGACCTCGTGTCCGGACTTTACAAACATGGTGGACAATTTGACAAAAAAAAATGGAACAGGGCACCCCAGGTCTGAATCTCAGCAGCGCCTCCAAATGTAGCCCTCTTTCCACACCCCCTAAGTGAGATTGTGGTGGGTAGGTATATCTGACTCCTTCTCAGTGTGGTGCGGTACCTGTTTGGCAACCAGGAGAGCTGAGCTTCCGCCACGGGGAACCTGGGGTATGTGTATTATGAGTAACCCTGTACTCGGTGCAGCGCCTCCACCTGCGATGGTTCCCAGCAGAGCGGGAATTGTTCCTCGCAGGACACATACGAATAATCAGCACCATGACAGTACAATTAGAAAAAGATTGAACAATTATGGTTTGTTTGGAAGGGTTGCCAGGAGAAAGCCTCTTCTCTCTAAAAAGAACATGGCAGCACGGCTTAGGTTTGCAAAGTTGCATCTGAACAAACCACAAGACTTCTGGAACAATGTCCTTTGGACAGACGAGACCAAAGTGGAGATGTTTGGCCATAATACACAGCGCCACGTTTGGTGAAAACCAAACACAGCATATCAGCACAAACACCTCATAGCAACTGTCAAGCACAGTGGTGGAGGGGTGATGATTTGGGCTTGTTTTGCAGCCACAGGACCTGGGAACCTTGCAGTCATTGAGTCGACCATAAACTCTTCTGTATACCAAAGTATTCTAGAGTCAAATGTGAGGCCATCTATCCGACAGCTAAAGCTTGTCCGAAATTGGGTCATACAACAGGACAGTGATCCCAAGCACACCAGCAAATCTACAACAGAATGGCTGAAAAAGAAAAGAATCAAGGTGTTGTAATGGCCCAGTCAAAGTCCAGACCTCAACCCGATTGAAATGCTGTTGCTGGACCTTAAGAGAGCTGTGCATAAACAAATGCCCGCAAACCTCAATGAACTGAAGCAACGTTGTAAAGAAGAGTGGGCCAGAATTCCTCCACCACGATGTGAGAGACTGATAAAGTCATACAGAAAACGATTACTTCAAGTTATTGCTGCTAAAGGTGGTTCTACAAGCTATTGAATCATAAGGTGTGCTTAGTTTTTCACACATGGCTTCTCCATTCTGGCTTTATTTTTGTTAAATAGATCATGACACGGTGTGAGTGTAATACTTATTTTTATCATTGTTATAAAGCAACCTGCACCATTATCTGTATCCTCTATTTTTTCATACATGGGAATCTCCTCTTGTAACGAGTGCTCACCACAAACAGGACGGGACCGCAGGGCTGAGGTGGGGATGTTTGAATACACCGACCAACAACCGCGTCCGGATTGCAGAGTCATTGTGCGTAGCCGGGGTTCAGGCGTAGAGCGGTCAGAATGGTCATTGTGCATAGCCACGGTCCAGGGGTCAGAGAAGGTGGGAGTCCAAATACAAGCCGAGGTCAGGGGTCAGAGCTGGCAGCGGTCTGGGTACAAGCTGAGGCCAAAGGTAGAGAAATCAAGGCAGAATGCAGGAGCAGCAGCAGGAGCAGCAGCAGCAGCAGAGCAGCAGCAGCAGCAGGAGCAGCAGGATGCGTGAGGCAAGCACTAGAAACATAAACAGTGGTTTATGCTCAGCCAATTTGCCTCACGGCTGGCTGAGCATATAAGGAGAGAGCCAATGGGAATGCTGCAGGCAGTGAGTCGTCACACATAGACTGTACTGATAGGCCGGGGCGGAGTGTATCGCGGCAGTGGAGTAATTAATGTTGTTAGCATTAACCCCTCCAGTGTTTCTGGTCATGTGATGCCGACGTGTAGTAGAGACAGGAGGGTCCTCCGTTGCGTCACGGGACGCGGCGCAGGGGGCGGAGCCTAGGTCCGGTGCCGGCAGGGGTACTGCAGTGTTCGCGCACACGAGAGGGGCGTCACCCAATGCATCACGGGATGCGTAACGGCGGCGGGACCGAATCCAATCCTCACACTTCTCCCTGTTCTTCTGCAATATATACCCGGTTCTGTCGGACGTCTCCACGAGAGCACTGTATGAGGTGGTTACTCTATACAACCGCACGGCCATCTTTCACTCACGGAATATGTGAGTGAAAATTCAATCATTTGATTCTAAATCACTTCTTCACAAAACGTTATTGCACTTGTATCCAGGTCCTCTCTGGCTCCCCGGTTCCCCCTTTCTCCCTCTCTCACCCTCGTTCCAGTAGGGGATGCTGCGGGGGCGAGTGCGTCGCCGGGGGCTCCCGGCGAAATCAGTGGCAGGGCGCCGCCATCTTTATTGTGTCCGCGCATGCGCAGAAGCGACACGGCAGCCATCTTGCGTTTGGCATTAGGCTCGCGCATGCGCAGACGCGATGCGGCTGCCATTACAGGGAGTGAGAAGTGGCAGAAGAAGCACTCCATAGTCGGGGATATCCCCCAGTTCGCACATGCGCATTTAGCAGCGGCGGCCATTACAGATCACGCATGCGGCCCCAATAGGAAAGAGGGCCATGGAGGACTACAGCCCCCAGAATGCACAGGGGCAGACAGGCCACCTGACACCAGGGAGTAAATAGGGCTTGCAGCTTCTCCTGCTGGGGAAAGATACATTGTTGTGCACAGACCATGCAAGTCAGTTGGTGATGGGATAAGATAGGGGGAAGTAGTGTGTGTAGAGAGCAAGTGCTCCTACACTAGGCCAGGTTACCCCCCTAGGCCCAACTCCCCTTCAGTTTGTGGCTGCTCTAGGGAAGACCCCTGCAGTTAGGAACTTTGCCCTGTTAGCAGTCAGCTTAGTCAGGGACACAACTGCAGGGTCAGACAAGAAGGGTCAGTGTGCAGGGAATCATTCTCTGCAGTAGCAGAGACAGACTGTGAGCGGTGAGCTTGCTCAGAAGGAGACCATCCACCAGGAGGAGGACGCCATCGCTGAGGCTTCGGCGCTGGACACAGACGGGTCCTCTTCAGTTCTGAGGTACCCGGGTGCAGGAGCACCGGGCAGGTACTATCCAAATCACCAAGTGCACCACCTATACACTTCATCTTAGTGGGCAGCGCTGTCCCTCACTTGGGTGGGGGTGCGGGACTATTGGTGACTGTTGGGGACTCCTGAGTACACAGGTTGTGTGGGTTAAAGCCCTGCGAGGTGACTGGGTAGTTGTGCCTAGTAGTGTTACAGGGTGACACAAAGGTTATTGTTGATGTATGCTTTATTGTGTTTATCTGCCCCTATAGTAAACCTGGTTTATATATACCTTTGGTGTATGTGGTTTATATATGTGGGTCCTAAGGTATAAAGAACAGGGCTCCACGGAATTGTCAAAACTAATTTATTGCCAAAAAAATGAAGGACGTTTCGACCACAATTGGCCTTTCTCAAAGCAGAATGGCATAATACTAAAAGTCCCAAATGCAAGCTTCTTATAACCCCAACACCAGGTGTCCCATACCTCCAATCAGTTCATCTTCATCCAGCGCCATCGCGACCTCACTGCGGATGTTCTCTGCACCCACGGCTCCGATGATGTCACTTCTTACTCCGGAATTTGGAACGCACGCAGACACGCACTCTGATTTTCTAGTTCTCCCTCCTCTCCTCTCTCTTCCTCTACGGATCATCGAATGGTCCAAAACTCAACGCGTTTTGCTGCGCTTGATTGGTAGCTTCATCAGGACTCTTGCATCCGCAGTGAGGTCACGACGAACTGCGGGCTGTGTCTCTATGCGTATCCAATGCCTGATTGTTGCTGACACCATGTAAGCTTCCATTTGTCTCTCTTGTGTTGATAAATATTTTTATTGTATGCACTATGGTTCTCTCCTTTTATCTTTGAGCTCGGGATTACATGCATCACTTACCATCTGAGGGTCATCTGCCACTGTGTTGGATTTCGCTCTGATATTCTGCTCCACTTGTGAGTAGAGCACCTATAGATCACTTTTCACTTATATAATTTCATTTGTATTGCTGTCTTGACTATGTGATTTTTCTTTATTTTATGGCAACATATCTGGCTCCCCTAATGTTTGGAAATATAATCCTTTGACACACCAGGGTCTGGGTTGGAGACAGTAGAAACATCGATATCCAAGCAGGGGTTCGGCAACGGGAAGTCAGGTGCGCTCCGCCACAGCGTAGGAGCAGCAGCAGTGCGGGAGTGGCCTCTGCACGAGGAGCGGGAACGGCCCATGGTACCGGTCACAGCAAAGGGAGAAGGAGACCGGAACAGGCACACCGCCGGGCAGCGCTGGCAAACCATCGCTTCAGCACAGGAGTCCAAAAAGGCATCTGCGAGGAGCAAGAGCAGAAGACCTCAGGACTCAGAAGGCAGACCTCTGGTATGGGAAAAGGTAGCAGGCCTCAGGGAGTGGAAGGATTGCGCTGGGGATTCAACGCTTCAGCACAGGAACCAGGACACGGCCTCTGCAATGGAGATATACAGCAGGTCCCAGGAACCGGGAACAGGAACCAGGAACAAAGATACAAGAACAGGAAGGCCAAACAGGTAGCTTGTGGCAAACACAGTTACATCCTATGAGAAAGGACTATGCTCGGCACTGAGGCAATGTAAGAGAGCAGTATAAGAAGGCCAGCGGGCCAATCCCAGGAGAGAGGTTTGAGGGCATTCCTCTAATGAGAGAGCACCGAGGCAGGACTGCAGTAATTGCCACTATGCCCGCCGTCTCTATCTCTTGTAGGACGTCCCTCACGTCCTCCACTTCTCGGGGAGCGATGCGAGGAATGCTCCCGGAATGGTGTGGTGTCATTCAGCCGGATCGTGTGCTGGGCGTTTCAGCTGCAACCCACATCCATCTCTCTGGTGGAGAATACTTCTCGGCGCTCCTCCAACTTGGAGCTTAGCCGTTACTTCCATTCGGCTGACAGGCTCGATTCCCCGAAGTCAAATGACAACCCGCCCGGCTGATCTGGCACGGTGGCGGTGTTCACTTGAGCCATCATCGCGACGGGAGTAACGGGGTATATTTGGCCCAGTCTTTGACCTTGTTCGAATGGCATGGTGTAAGGGGTGATGTTCTGGATGAACACTTTGATCTTCATTGGAAGTGAGGACTTCCATTCTCGTACCTCTGGTTTGATCTTGTACCCTCTAAGGACGTCTTCCTCAGGCGTACTTTCTATAAAGAAATAGTGATCAGCCTCGCCTCGGCCCGGATAGCAGCACACTGCATGCAAGATCTTAACTCCCTGTGGTGGAATCTCGGTCAACCCCTTGGTGTGATTGAATAGGTCACCATATCCATTCCTGGGCCAAGATCCGGCAGCACTCTTCCTTCAGTACCGGATGAATCGGTAGAGAAGTTAGTGGCAGTTCACCGGAATCCTGTAGGTAAGCTTGGATCACCGCCCGCACCACATTGGCGTTGGTCTGCAAGATGATTGGGGAGCTTGGATATTTGCGGGGCCTGGGGCATATCAGAGCCACCACATCCATGGTGTGAGACTTGCCGGAGTTAAGCTGGGGAATATCTATCCGTGCTTTTACCACACATTGATGGGGTAATCCTCATTGCTGAGTCCCCACAACTTCATCTTTTTGGCTGACTCAAGGGCAGGTGCTTAAGATGTTGGTCGTAGAAGGGGTGGTATACAATTGTGTCACGGTAGACCAGACCTAATTCACACCGAACATACTGGGCACTGATTGAACAGGACAAAATGATAAAAAAAACTGAAGATGTTTTCCCTTTCGGGCAAACACAACACTGTAACACAAGTAACACTTGAAAATAACACTTACGGGTAAATAACAGGGTGAAGTATCCAAGAATAACACTGGCTAGCAATTACAAGTCTGCTATCTTAGAAATTAGTACATACAGTCACATAATCCAATTAACATTTTACAGGGCTGACTCCCAAATTACATCACAGTGCTTACACATAGATCACAAAACACTTTACCTCATAATGCCTGCTCAACTAGACTTGAGAATTGAATTAATGGGGAATAACGTGCTTTGGAATACACATGCATAGTACATCATACATTTTACAGTAACCCTTTCTCTCCCCACACGAATTAGGGGTAATTAGCCGGGTATAACCCCTTTATTACAGGCCTGATTACCTCTTATCGTTACAAATTGTCACTTGTGACCGGATGTCCAGCAGGATACCTTCCACTAGGATCCTGATAATAGCGGCCAGTCCCACGCGACTGCAGGTGTCTTATTGGGGTGCTTCAGCGGGGCTAGATGTTGGGTCACTCTCCAATGGCGGGAGGGGTGAAGTGTCAGTCGGTGGCACTGTGAGGGTCATGACCCTAAGTTTGTGGGTCTTGGGCTTTGGACATTCCTTAAAGAAGTGACCGCCTTGACCACAGTTGTAGCAGCGGTCAGTTCGGTCCTCTCTGGCACTGGATGGGAGATACAGCAAAAGAAGGGAGGTGTTGAAAAAGCGCCCAAGCTAATGAACAAATAAACCAATACTAATTACACTCAAATTATATAGTTGTACAACAGGAACTCATACTATGAGCCAAGGCTGCCAGGAGAAACTGACCAAACCAGATCAGAAAACAGGTGTGAAGAAACATACAAACAAGCGCCTGTGAGACAAAGTCCAAATAAATGTCCAAATAGACTGATGAATATGACCACGTGGAATCCTTGTGGGGAGATGGGTCTTATAGATCTAAAACCAGCTTGGAACTTCCGTGGATGGTACCACGTACATGTAAAATCAAGCACAAAAAATAATCATAGTGTATACTGCTAGTACTAAAATGACAGATCACAAACTGACACACATAACACTTAACATACACCACACGAACAAACACAGGCTAATGAGAACAATTAAACTGATTTAATAAAATATAATATCAATAAAAAACAATAAATAAAGAGGAGAAAACTTCTTTTAGGCGATCTGGTGGTAAAACCAGAATCCTACTAACAGCCCGGCAGTGATAATAAGCGTGGTAATCCTGCTCTTTCCTCCGATGCCGGGGAGGGGGAGTTCTGCACCACGTCCCACTCTTTGTGGAGGGGCGGTTGTTGGTTTCATAGCTGGATGTTTCCCCATGCCTGAAACGCTGCGCATGTGAATCTCCAATGTCGCCACGACCTCTGACCCACGACCTCTGGAGATACACATGCGCAGCATTAGAACTCCCCCTCCCCGGCGACGGAGGAAAGAGTTGGAGCTGTTTTCCTATTGTTGGATTACCACGCTTATTATTTCTACGCTACGCTTACGCGATTTCTATTGATATTATATTTAGCCCTGGTCCCATCTGGTGCTCCGGTCTCCTGCTTCCCCCCCCCCCCCCCACTTACCTCCACCGCTACGAGGAGATGCAGGTGGCGACAGGCTGGCCGGCGGCTCCCTTTGCAGGGCGCCACCATGTTTGATTTGTTCACGCATGCGCATGACAGTTGCGGCGGCCATTACAGAGTCGCGAATGCGCAGTGGAGATAGTGCACGCGGCCCCAATAGCAAAGAAGTCCCGCGGGGACTACATTACGGGGACTGCCTATTCACCCCTATCACCTGCTGCATCACAGCCAATAGGGCTTACAGAGTCTCCTGCTGCAAAGAGATACATTTCACGCGCTGAGAGACAGGAAGGCAGTCAGAGCTGGGAGCAGGTTAGGGGAGGTTGTATGTGCAGGGAGCAGTAGCCCCTGCAATAGGCCTGGTTACCCCCCTGGGCCCCAATTAGTCCCGAATCCTATAACCCAAATTGTGGTTGCTACAGGGACTGGCCCTTAGGTAGGGACCCTGCCCACTTTAGTCATTTGCTAAGTTCAGGGACACAGTTCATCTGCTGTGCAGCCCTGATCCTTGTGTTCTGAATCAGATCGCCACTCAGGATAAGAGACTATCTTCACGGTAATATTATCCACGCCGGAATTCACCCCACGCGTAGGCGGATGGCCACGTTGGATCAGAAGGATCCCCTTTTGTATTCCGCTATACCCGGGTGCAGGAGCCCCGGGCAGGTACCTAATTCAGTGCACTAACACTCCACGGGATAGCGCTATCTCCAACACTTTGGGTGGGCGCTGACATAGCGAAAGGGACATCAGGGAATTGGTGCCCGGCACCCAATGTACTTTGGGGACACTCACTGTTGGTATCCGGTGGGGGAACCTATATATATATTACTGTGTGGTACAGCGTACCAAGGTTATTTTTTTTAGTAAAGGTTGCTAGCATATATTGTGTGCGTGCATTATTATTATTATTGTTCCTGTAAGAGGACCATCCCACCCTGTTGGGATCCCTTACAGGTGGAGGCGCTGTAAACCAAAGAATCAGGTATACCCCAGGCTCCCAGCTGCGGAGGTTCAGGCCTTCTGTAAGCTTATTAGGTAAAGCACCACACGTGGTAACACAGGTATATTTCCCCACATGGTCCCTATCTGTGATTTGGGCGGGGGGACGGGACGTGTGTTACATATATTTTATTAAATCAGTTTAATTGTTCTCATTAGCCTGTGTTTGTTTGTGTGGTGTATGTTAAGTATTGTTTTAGTGTTATGTGTGTCAGTTTGTGGTCTGTGTCATTTTAGTGCTAGCAGTATACACTATGATTATTTTTTGCATTTGATTTTACGTCACTGGATAGGAGAACCAAACCCCTAGGCGTCGAGAGGGTCGGCCGGTACTGCCTCTGGGAAGTAGGATCCTCAGACTTTTCTTTGGCACTGGACTGTGTCACGGCTTCGGCACAGGGTCGCCGGCGTAGATCGTTGGTCTCCGGTCATCGCTGAGGATCGTGGACTCCTCCAAACCCGGTAAAACACCCACCTCCCGCACACCCCGACCCTCCCCCAAACCAAAACGGCTCGGGCATCTTGCCGGAATCGCGGCTTCTCCTCCGCCGCCGTCTGCATCCTGCGTCCTGGGAGCACTTCCACTGGCCGGACCATATCAGGTCGGGCCAGGGGGACAACAGCATCTTGCTGTAGCAAGCCGCCTGCTTGCCGAGCACCGCTGCTGATGGCCGTGATGGATCTGCTCCGGCCACCGCTCCGCTGTATTCCGCCGGGTGCGGATGGATGGCCGCCGCTCTCCGCCGCTTTTACCGATGCAGCCCGGCCAGGTTCTCCAGGAGACGTCCCGCTGAGGGTTGTCGCCCCGGCTGGGCGGGAGCCATCGGAGGATGCCATTAAACGGGTTACCTTCTTCGCAGCTCGGGAACGCTGGCCCTGAGGGGCTCCTTCGCCCGACCGCGCACGGTCTGGGCATTGGGCTCTGATGTGGCCCGCTTGGTTGCAGTGATAACACCGCCGCTCTTGCCGGAACTCCTTCGCCGGTGGACTACCTCCCGCAAGAGGCTCACTTTCAATGGGGAACCGCCGCTCCTCCTCTCGGGCGCCACCTGCAGGTCTTCTGCGATATCGGGCCCAAATCGCCGGAATCTCCATAGGGTTACATGGGGCCTCAATGGCGACCTATGGAGAGACTGCAAAATGGAGCCTGCAAAGGCGGGAAAAGGAACAAAGGGCCATAAACACCAAATTAACATTAACCCTTTCCCTCCCGACTGGATCCCAGTGTATGTGGTTGCTGCATACACTGCAAAGCTACAAACACCAATAATTGTAACCATATACATTTCTATCCAAAAGAACACAGTTTTGCCCTCAGGTAGGAGAATACAAACACATGAAATCTCTCTAAATGTGGGAATACGATAACCACGGGACGTACCTTTTGGTTATGAAGCAGGGGAACATATGTATTATAAGTACATTTCGGGTTAACCCCTCACTTCCCAGATGGTGGGAGGGGGTGCCTAATGGGGGTGACCCCTTTAATACTCGCTTGGCACCTCTCCCCCGTCACAGAGTCTTAGGAACCGACGCCCCTTTTGTCTCTTCTTTGAAGGGCTACTTAAACTTCATAGGAATGTGGAAGTGTAATTGCACCTCCTGCTTCCTTTTGTGGTCCATCAACTCCATGAAGCTAGGGGGTGTTGCTGCCCGGGGGGCTACTCGCATCATGAGGGCTACCGGGTGTGAGGGTAGGGATCCTTTCATGAGCTGTTTGAATCTGTACTCATTTACTACGGTGGCAGGGATAATTTTCTTGGAGAGCAATCCCCATAAGGACATTTGCAAGCGTTGTGTAAATGCGGACAGTTCCACCCCTCATTTTGGTGGAGAGCACGGAATTGGGCCAGAAGTTCATCTTTGTCCTCCTCGTCAGTATAGGTCTGCATGAGGAGTTCAACTAGCTCTTGGGCGGTGGCTTCTCTCTCTATCTCATGGTGCATTTGTACCAGTTGAGCGGCTGGGGGCCGTGGACATTGGTCTATTCGCTGTCTCTTTACGGCCTCGGAGCAGGACCATTCGTTGAGCACATGTAGAGTGTGCTCCTTCAAGGTTTTCAAACTCTTCCTCTCCGATGGGGGTGGGAGTTATTCCAGAAAAGGCTTTGAGTTTGCAGTAGGGTGGCACCAGGGACAGTTGACTTATCTTATCAGGCAGCTGTTGCAGGACTTCCATGAATAATTGAGCTCCATCTGAACTACGGGTACCGTGATGGCTCCATCTGGACTGTTGACTGACAACTTTGCTCCAGTTAGAGCTCCCGGGTGGAGAAACAGCTGCGGACACCCATCACTCTTCTATGGTAGGGGAGACACTAGTTGCCTCGGTTCGTGCGCGGCATTTGGGGTATGAGTGGACTTCCCCCTGGTGGAGCTTCGGGGAGCTGTAGAAATTGTGGGGCATTGTCCTTTGGGACATTACAATGGCAGTCAACTAGCACTGTACTCCACAGATTGGATGCATCCCATTTTATCTCTATGATGTTGGCTTGAGTGAACCCTGGTTCCTGTCTCAGGGTGGCGCCCAGGTCAGGCAAAGGTAGAGTTACCGGAACCTGGCTTATGGCGACCACGTGGCTGAGCGACGCTTGCAGTCGTAGAGCCCACTTGTGAACACTGTGGTGGGATGGCAGGGACATAATCCCGAATTTGGTCTGACTGTTTTTAGACTGAGATTGGGCACCCAAGGTCTGAAATCTCAGCAGCGCTTCCAAATGTAGCCCTCTTTCCCCGTGTCTAGGGAGACTACGTGCGGTGCTTTACCTGATGGTTCTTTGGATGCCTTAGGATGCTCCACTGCAGGAAGCCAGGGGTGAAATTGATTAGTTCCAGTGACAGCGCCTCCACTTTCGCGCCTCCAACGCCGGATAACCCATTGACCGGACCCAATTCAATAAATACACACTCAGTATATAGTAACAGGTTTACTGAACAGATACTGTAACTTATAGTACTCTAATGCATACCATACATTTATTTACATAGACCCTTGAAGGGTACCTCCACCATACTTTTGAGCAGGGGCACCAGTGTCCCAGTGTCCAGCCCACAACGTTACTCTCACTCCAAGTATGTGTGACAGCGCTGCCCACAGTAAGAGTGTTAGAGTTTGTGCACTTGCTGTCGGTGATACCTGCCGGGTGCTCCAGCACCCGGTACCGCTGACTGATGAAAGGAACAGTCTGTCCCACGCTGTGGTGGTCAGAGATGACATCTGCCTCCACGTGGGGTGGACTCCGGTTGGAGGGTCCTACCGTGAAGAGTCTCTAGGTCTTGCGAGTGTGGTTCGGTCCCAGACCACAGGCCGCAATTACTGCGCGGCGTCTCTGCAGAGTCACTGACTCAATAGCTCTGAATAGGGCAGGGTCCCTATCTAAGGTGCCTGTCCATGTAGCAGCTACATTTTCTGAGTGTTTGAGGGCCTACCTAGGGCCTAAGGAGGGAAACTAGGCCTTGTCCAGGGAAGCACAGCTTGATCTGCTCTCTCTTCCGATTGAGCGCGAGGTCCAGTGCGCCAAATGTATCAATAATGTTGCAGGGAGATGCCGCAGCCCTATTGGCTGGTTCGCGCCATGTGACTACCAGCCCCTATGCCTTCTGGGGGCTGTAGTCCCCGCTGAGCCCTCTCCCTGTTATGGCCGCCGCTACTACGCTTACACTGCACATGCGTGAACCTCCTCATGGCCGCTGCAAACTGAGGCCTTCTGCGCATGTGCGACTCATCATTGCGCATGCGCGCGCACATACAAGATGGTGGCGCCCTGCGAAGGGAGACCCGCCGCGGACCTCTGACCCGGTCGCCTCGGTACCAGCCTCAGCTCTCCACCGCACACCACCGGCACTTGCCCCTGCCCCCCGATGCCTATCACGGCTGCACCTGGAGGTAAGGGGACAGAAGGGGGACCCAGGCTATATGAACGTAGCGGTCGCTGCTAGGATTGCAAGCCAAAAACAGTTCCAGGACGTTTGGAACTACGTAACTCCCGGTCAAGGGATTTCAGCGCCTCCGGAGGAAAGAGAGCGGGGGCGTCAGGAACTTCACGCCGATTTGAGTTCTAGGACATATTCCAGCCCTTTGGACAGAGAGGGGGCCGTGGCGTTTGGAACTGCAGGGTCATTTCAGTTCCAAGACTTTTTCGGGTAAGCTTTGGATTGATAAACCCCTACACCTAGGAAAGTATCGTTTTCAACCCCAATTCCAAGGTAAGTGTGTCTTTTTGCTGTACTTTGTGTGACATTGTGTGCCTGCCTTTTCCTGTGAATAAACGTACATTGTATTTCCTTAACTCGTCTTGCTCAATGCATGATCCTGGTAAAAAGTTGGGAACGGCCTGGGGTCCCGTGACACGGACCCGGAGAAAACCGGAAAAGGTATTCTTCCCAAATCAGTGGAAATGGTACTTTACGACGGTCTGAATGCTGCCGAACCGATCCGTTATCTGTATGAGGATCTCCCGCAGGGCGTGACTGTGTCGTGGCAGGGAAAGGGTTACGTGGTTTCGGGACGGCAGCGCTGAGATGAATAACTCGGGGGATGTTCTGAGCCCAGGAGGAAACGAGGACACAGCTGTTACAAGGCACTGATGGATAAGTGTGAAAGGGGGCTGCCCGGGAGGTGGGCACAGAGTGCGGGGGTCTCAGTTATACGCTGCCATGTGCTGCCCGGGGAGGTGGGCACAGTGCGGGGGTCTCAGTTATACACTGCCATGTGCTGCCCGGGGAGGTGGGCACAGTGCGGGGGTCTCAGTTATACGCTGCCATGTGATGCTGCCCCAGGAGGTGGGCACAGTGCGGGGGTCTCAGTTATACGCTGCTATGAGGAGGCGAGCCAGCGGGCGCGATCGGAGCCGGGGGGAGACTGAGGGAGGCGGGGCAGTGACGTCGCTGGGCCAATCGCCCGCGACGCACCGACGTCAACTTAGATAGTAAGGCCGAGTCCATAGAAGGACAGGCCGCGCTGAGCCGTGCGGACGCTCCGCGCTGAGCCCCTGCATCCTCAATGAGGATGCTTTGAGAGGGGGCTCGCGCGAGCGTCCGCAGGCGTGCTGAGGCGCTGGAGTTTTCAGCCGACAGCCAAGCTGTTTTTCAGAGCACTGTCGGCTGAAAACATCCAATCAGCGCGGAGCAGCGTCAACGTCACGGCGCCGTGACGTCAGCGCCGTGACGTTGACGTCGGTGAGTCACGGGCGATTGGCCCAGCGACGTCACTGCCCCGCCTCCCTCAGTCTCCCCCCGCCTCCGATCGCGCCCCCTGGCCTCAGCGTCAGCGCGCCTCAGCACTGCTCCCTCCCTCTATGGCCCCAGCCAAAGACAGGCAGACAGGCAGACAGGCAGACAGGCAGGCAGATAACCCAGAAGGCAGTTCACAACAATGCAAGTGGGGATATACCCCAATAGTACACACTACAGTAAAACCCCAACACAGCACAATGCTGAACGCTGGGCAGCGACCATACCCCGGAAACCAGAGAATACCGACCCATCACTCTAAATCACATCTGATAGCTGTTGGCCCTCCCCTTTATCTGTTTGGCTACAGGTGAAATCACAATTCCTTTGCACAAAACAGAGAGGCGGTCAGATGAGCAGTGAGCCCGCCGTACATACAGGAACGCACAGTCCGACATCGACCAGGACACGGGCAGGAAAAACACCAATTCCCAAAGTATGCGCCGACTGCGGGGGCGGGAAAACGTGGCATTACTCCCCCTACTGAATATTCTGCTGCTATAAAGGGGGGCTCTATAAATGAGGCGCAGTCGTTACCCCAATACCACTAGTTTAACCCTGTGACCTCCATGTGACAGCCTTTTACAACAGGTCGCCAAGCTCACCTTTATTTATTTTCCTAGCTGTTTAAATTATTATTTTTATTTTTGAAGGCCAAAGCCTGCAGTACTCACACAGCAACTAGACGGGGGGAAAAACTCTCTTCGCCCCCCTGAGGCAGCACAGAGCTGTATTCCATGCAGACTACACAGGGTCTTATCAGAATCTTCTCTTATTTGTGGCAGATCAAGAGTCCTTGAGGTCTGCCAATGTCAGGGAGTGAGAGGGGCTTCAGCAGCCATAAAATATTTAGGTTTAGGGATAAAATACATTGTTTAAAAAGAAAAATAAGGGAGATGGGGGGGGGGAGAACGGGGGAACGGGACAACCAGTACGGGGAACAAACGTGTAACAAATATTAAATACCATGGGGAGATTCCCCTTTATATCACCGGTGCCTGCCCCGGACCCGTGCCGCAATATTAAGCGGGAGCGAGTACGACACGTCTGCGAGACGCAGCGGGTCTCACGGGGAGCTCGCCAAGCGGATTTTCTAGACGGCACATCAAACATTTGCTTTGTGAGTTAAGTGCTCGGAGGAACCGGTTCTGCGGGTTTCCCGACACACGTCATTAGCCAGGACGGCTCCGGCCAGCGCAGACCCGGTGACGGATTTCTGCTTCAGCCGAGAGGAAGACTGAGGCGCGCCATTTTGTTGACCCCCGTTATAAAACGGGGGGGGGCGGAGGGCCTTGGAACGCCCCAAGCCGTAGCGGAGAAGGGAAACGCCAACAGACGGGGGGGGGGGGTTTCATCCGCCACCATTACCGGCAGGTTGATGGTGGGATACAGCTTCATGCAGAGCCCGAAGCCTTCCACGGTAATGCCACGTGTGGTCCTGGTAGGAGAAGGATCACCGTGCCCATCTCCCGAGGATCACGGTCATTGGGCCACTTTGCTCCTACATGGGACGGACTAACCCAGGGGTGGCCAACTTCCCTCCTCAAGGGCCACCAAAAGGTCCGGTTTTTCAGGATATCCCTGCTTCAGCATAGGTGCCTCAATCAGTGGCTCAGTCTCCGAGCCTCCTGTGCTGAAGCAGGGATATCATTAAAACCCGACCCGTCGGTGGCCCCTGAGGACTGGAGTTGGCCACCCCTGGAATAACCCATGAAACATGTCTGTGTCATTGGGTCACGTTGGTTCTATACAGGATCAACTCTTTAACCCATTAAACACGTCACGGTTAAGCAGAGGTCAGCAGCCCGATAGGGAAAAGCCAGATCAAACCGGTGATGGTAACCTAACCGCAGAGTTCCTTATCCGCCGGCTTTTCCTTGTTACAACTGTATATTGATAACAAAAGTGTGGAAGTCGTGTAAGGCTGCAGCTGGTGCGCTGAGAACACGGTTACACGTGTGTGTAGGGCTGCAGCTGGAGCGCTGATAACACGGTTACACGTGTGTAAGGATGCGGCTGGAGCGCTGATAACACGGGGTTAATCGGGCTAGCGCTGATTACAGTTAACGGGATAGGCTGAGTGGTGCGTTGGAGAACAAGGTTAAGCCCTGTGTGTGTAAGGCTGCGCTGGTGACGCTGAGAACACGGGTTACAACGGTGTAAGATGACAGCTGGGAGCGCTGATAACACGGTTACAGTGTGTTGTAAGGCTGCAGTTGGAGCGTGATAACACGGTTGACACAGTGTGTGTAAGGCTGACAGCTGGAGCGGCTGGAACACGTTACACGTGTGTGTAAGCTGCAGCTGGTGGATGATAACACGGTACACGTGTGGTGTGGTGAGTGGGCGCGATAACGGTTAACGTGTGGTAGGCTGAGCTGGTTCGCTGATAACAGTTACACGTGTGTGTAAGGCTGCAGGGTGCGCTGTAACACGGTTACACGTGTGTGTAAGGCGCAGCTGGAGCGCTGATAAACACGGTTACACGTGTGGGTAAGGCTGCAGGCGGAGCGCTGTGATAACACGGTTACAGTGTGTGTAAGGCTGCGGCTGGAGCGTGAGAACACGGTTACAACGTGTGTGTTAAGGCTGCGGCTGGAGCGCTGATAACCGGTTACACGGGGGGTAAGGCTGCGTGGGCCTGTGTAACACGGTACATAGTGTAAGGCTGGGGGTGCAGATGGGCGCGGAAAAACGGTTAAACGTGTGTGAAGGCTTGCAGCTGGTGCGCTGAGAACACGGTTACAGTGTGTGTAAGGGCTGCAGCTGGTTGCGCTGACGACACACGGTTTACCGTGTGTGTAGGGGCTGCGTGGTTGCGTATAACAGGTTACAGTTGTGTTTAGGGTGCAGCTGGTGCGCTGATAAACGGTTAAACGTGTGTAGGCTCGAGCTGGTGGCTGTGAACACGGTTACCACGTGTGTGTAAGGCTGCAGCTGGAGCGCTGATGATAACACGGTAAGTGTGTGTAAGGTGACGATGGAGCGCTGATAACCGGTTAAACCGTGTGTAAGGCTGCAGCTGGGAGCGCTGATAACAGGATTACCGTGCTGTGAGGCTGCAGCTGGAGAGCTGGATAACACGGTTACACGTGTGTTGTGTAAGGCTTGCAGCTGAGCGATGAAACACGGTTACACGTGGTGTGTAAGGCTGCAGCCTGGTAGCGCATGGAAACACGGTTACATCGATGTGTGTTAAAGGCTGCAGCTGGTACGGTGCGTGATAACACGGTTCGTGTACTGCAGGGCGTGAGACCCGGTCAGTGTAAGGCGCAGCTGGTGTCGCTGAAACCACGGTACAAGTGTGTGTAAGGACCTGAGAAAGGACGACGGTGTGGGAGAGGTCGCTTGTAAACACGGTTAAAGTTTCGGGTGTGAAGCGGCTGAAGCTGGAGGATGAGAAACACGGTTACAGTGGTGGTAAGCTGAGCAGAGCGATGTAAAACACGGTACCACGTGTGTGGTAAGGGCTGTCGGCTGGAGCAGCTGATAACACGGTTACCGTGTGTGTAAGGCGATGCTTGGGAAGCGACTGATAAACACGGTTATCACGGGTGTGGTAAGGCTGACACGCGGTGCGCTGATTAACACGGTTTACAAGTGTGGTGTAAGCGTCAGTGGTGCGGGATAACACGGTTAACGTGGGTGTAAGGCTGCAGCTGGGGCGCTGAGACACTTTACAGGGTTAAGACCAGCTGCGTCGATGTACAGGCACGGGTAGGGCGCTTGCAGCTGGTGCGCTGATAACACGGTTACACGTGTGTGTAAGGCTGCAGCTGGTGCGCTGATGAACACGGTAACGTGTGTGTAAGATGGCTGCGAGCGCTGATAACACGGTACCGTGTGGTAAGGCTTGCAGCTGGAGCGCTGTATAACACGGTACACGGGTGGTAAGGCTGCGGCGTGGAGACGCTGATAACCGGTTACAAGTGTGTGAAGGCTGCAAGCTTTTTTTTTGTGGAGCGCTGATAACACGGTTACTTTTACGTGTTGTGTAAGGCGCAGCGTGGAGCGTGATAACACGGTTACACGTGTGTGTAAGGTGCTGCAGTGGATGCGATGATAACACGGTTACAAGTGTGTTGTAAGGCTTGAGCATGGTTGGCGATAAACTACACGGTGTTAGCGCAGCTGGTGCGATGTCACGTTACGTCGTGCTGCAGATGGGCGCGAGGATAAACACGGTTACACGTGACGTGTAAGGCTGCCAGCGGGAGGCCTGATAACAAGGTTTAACAGTGCGTGTAAGGCATGCAGCTGTGAGCGCTGGATTAACACGGTTGACCACGTGCGTTGTTAAGGCTGCAGCTTAGAGCTGCTGAACACCCGGTTCCACCCCACGTGCGTGTAAGGATGCACGGACGCGATGATAACACGGTTACCACGTGTGTTTAAGGCAGGATTTCCAATCTCACGGTATTTTTAACAAAAAAATGTCACGGTCATGGGTGGACTGATACTATTGGGATCTGGATCAAAACCATTAAGCAACGTTCCCTACTCTACATAGGGGACAGGGCTGAACTGCTTAACAAAGCATCGCTAGCCTCCGACAGAGAAAGGGTTAACCCAGGCCGGATCTCGCTTTCAATGTCGGAAAGTTCAGCATGATCGCACACGCACAAAGATCAGTGCTGGGTACCACCGCAGCCCCCCACAACCACCCGCCAAAATCACCGCCCCATCATAATTACCCCTCCGGGCCAGGAGAAGCGAGCGAGAGGGCCAGGAGGGAGGGGGCAGAGAGGGGCAATGAGAGATATTGAGTAGTGGCGATTTGATGAGAGGTGGGTGTGGGTTTTGAGAGGGGAGGGGATTTTTTGAGAGAGTGGCGAGAAGAGGGAGTGGAGAGAGGGGAGAGATGGGGGAGAGGGCGAGAGAGAGGGAGAGAGGAGGAGCGAGGGAGGAGGGGCGAGAGGGAGAGATGGCAGAGATGGCAGAGAGGGAGAGATGGGAAGAGATGGGAGAGATGGGCAGAGATGGCAGAGATGGGAGACGTGGGAGAGATGGGGAGAGATGGGGAGATGGAAGATGGGGGAGAGAAGTGGGGAGAGCAGGAGAGAGGAGGGATGGGAGAGAGAGATGGGGAGCGGGGGGAAGATGGGGGAGAAGCAGAGAGAGACGGGAGAGATGGGGAGAAAGCATGGAGAGATGGGAGAGAGGGAAGATGGGAGAGATGGAGATAGGGAGGATGGCAGAGATGGCAGAGATGGGAGAGATGGCAGAGATGGCAGAGATGGGAGAGATGGCAGAGATGGCAGAGATGGCAGAGATGGCAGAGATGGGAGAGATGGGAGAGATGGGAGAGATGGGAGAGATGGGAGAGATGGCAGAGATGGGAGAGATGGGAGAGAGGGAGAGAGAGATGGAGAGATGGGAGAGTGGGAGAGGATAGGATGGGTGCACAACAATACTACATCCAATTGCCAAAACATATATGGTTGGTATAAAGTAGTTAAAACTTCAATGATAATTTTCTTGGTTATATTTATGTAGAGTGATAGATAGAATGAGGAAGAATTAAAAGCAAAACCTTGTTTTCTCTCTTGCTTGTGTATACAGATCGTTCGCAGACAAACCGCATTTAGAGAGGGAAGGGAAGGAGGGGCGCGGGTAGACGCGGTGTACCGGTAATACCACGGCGTCATGCGGGGGCGCACTAAGCTCGGGCTGTACCACCTTGCTATTTCCATTAGATTGCAAGCTTGTGCACATGGGTTACCCCCATCTTGTGTCTTTCATACACGTTTGAATGGCACTCATCCAACTTATCATAGCATTTTGTACACGGGGGGAGGGGGGGTTACTGTGACACCCCTGAGTTCGCCGTTGACACTAAAGGAATTAAACCACCCTCAAGCGAAAGAAAAAGGAAAAAGGAGGATTTACCTGATTATTCTCAGAGAAAGAGGTGGGTGTGGGGGGTCCTCACGTGTGCTGACAGTGACCCAGCGCTGTGCAGAGAAACTTTGCACCTGAAGGCTTACACATCTAATTTTGGGCCAAAACATTACATAGAGGAGAGCGGACATCACCCACTAAAAGCTGTTACCTATTAGAAAGGAATGAAGGAGTACAGCACCCACAGACCGCTCGCTCAGTCCGTCAGGGATCTCAATCAGTTGGGTTACCATCAGCCATTTATTTATTTATTTTTATGTTTTATAAATATTTTACAGGAAGTAATACCTTGAGAGTTACCTTCGTTTTAAATGTCCTGGGCACAGAGTGAGGACAAATAATACTGGTTACAAATACAGTTAATAATGAGCAGGGTATACATTATATACAAGACATTGCGTGCACAGTACAGATAATATATATTATGAGCGTATGAAACAGTTACGACAGGTTAAAATGTGAGACAGCCTAGATTGAAAGAACTTTAAACTGGTGGTGGATGTGAGAGTCTCTGGTAGGTTGTTCCAGTTTTGGGGTGCACGGTAAGAGAAGGAGGAGGGCGGCCGGATACTTTGTTGAGCCTGGACCATGAACAGTCGACTTTCCAGACAGTGTGTAGCTCTTTGCAATGTAAGGGGCACGGGGTTTGGGGTTGGGAACGGATTCAGACACAGCGGGTGATAGGGTCAGAGGACAAATAAAACGATGGAAGAGAAGCGAAGAGCTTTAGAGGGGTTCTGTTCAGAGGGAGCTTGCAATCATAGGAGCGTTGAGGGCAGCCACATAGGGGACCACGGTAGGCTATCGTGCCCCTACAGAACCAAAACCACGTCACAGCCCAACATTATCAGAGAGTCTCCGCAGCGTCGGTTACATACGCGGGAGGGTGCGCGGAAGGAGAGGCGCGGGCGCGGGAGGAGGCGCGGCGCGGGAGGGGGGGAGAGGGGCGCGGGGGAGAGGGGGCGGAGACACGGTCACCCAAATCATATATCGGAAGCACAAGAAATCTAAACACCTGAGAAGTTCGGTTACGGCGCACACACCATCCCAATGAATCCCTAACAGGACACGCCGGACTCGCCCACAGATACCACATGTAAATTCCAACTAGTGCGGGCGGAGGCAGCTGCAGTCCCAAGGGCCACCAACAGTCAGGTGTACAGGATATCCCGATTCAGCACAGGTGGCTAGTCTAGGCTGAAGTTTAAGACTGAGCCACAGATTGAGCACCTGTGCTGAAGCAGCGATATCCTCCCTGCTCTACAGGACCAACCAGGTAACAGAATGAAGACCCTTAATAACTCACTCAAATATCGTTATCGCCATTATAACAATAACCCCCACGTAGCACCCATGGGATTGGGGTTGACCATATTTTCCGGCACGCTGAACCGACGCCAATAACACAATCAGGAGTTTGGGTATCACACAAGAGCAGGCGGGGAGAGCGGTCACCATAGGCAGGAAGTGGTTGTAATCTTCCACTAGTACCCCATATAAACACTGGGGCCAGCCTATAGAGAACCCAGGGCAAGAAGTACACCGGTAGCTTGGGTTACCTTGGATAATATGTCTGATAACTACCTCTGAGTGAATCCCCGTTTTTAAAACAAAAATAAGGAACTGGATTCCAAGATAAGCTCTAATTACAGAGCCTTATTGTTTCACAGGGCGGGAATCCGTCCGTGGTTCCTCCTCCTCCGCACAAGCAGGGAGAACCGAGCCACGCTGGGGCCATGTTTAATAAGCAGTGTTCTGCCAAGACACGTTCCAGAGGTGGAGACACTTGCAGTCCCAGGTTTGAATGGAACTGATGTGTCTTCCAGCAGAAGGTTCATAGTAAATACGGCGCTTAGTATACACCACCCCCTAGGTGTTAGGGTACCCATATGCTACCTCGTCAGAGTAAATGTGGATATCAGTCCAGCACACGGTTGACCAACTCCTGCAGTGTGTATGAAAAGATGGTCCATCGTTATATGGTCTGATGGTAACCCAACTTCAATAGACGCGGAGGCTGGGGCCACCTTCAGCATACACCAAGGGCTGGTTAAGTTCCCTCCGTGTAGTAACCAGTGCTCTCTCAGGGGAATATAGTCGTGGTCTCGAGATGGGGGGTTAGTGTGCAGAAGACTAAATGCACCCCAACCTCCTGCCAAGAGCGATTGCCGTCCTATCAAGACTGGGTTGGCAGATGGCTGGACCATCGATGGCCAGGTGCGCATCGCAGGGCTACAAAGCAAGCCAATCCCCCCATGACACCGCAGGCCCGGTGCCCACTCAACTGTGCCACTCACCTTGGGCACCAGCTCACGCAGTGGTTGGCATCCAATAGACAGCTCCTCCAGGCTCGGTCTGTAGCGGTAGATCTCATCGGGCACCGTCTGCAGGGAGCAGTGCCCTGTCCCACAGCTCCACGTGGCGGGTACAGTCGCAACAGGGGGATGCACTTCAGCAGCGAGGGGGGGGGTGAGGAGATCAATGTGGGGAATTGGGGGAATCTTTCACGCGGGGGGACCTTGTAGGAGGGAGGGGGTGGCGGGGGGAGGGAGAGGGCGGTGGGGCGGAGTCTGAGGTCATGGGAGAAGGGAGAGGGGGCGGGGGGGCAGGGACGCTCGAGGGAGAGTGGGGGGGGGCAGGTGGCAGCGAAATGGGGACGGGCAGCCCCGGGGGGGATGGGATAGGGAGGGGGAGAGGTTGGGGGGGAAGGGAGACGGAGGCCGGGGGGGGATGGAACGAGGGGGGGGACGCGAGGGTGCCAAGTGGGAGGTGAGGGTCGGGTGTGGGGGTGAAGGGCTTTGGCACGGAAGAGAGGGGCGGGGGAGGGTAAGGGGGTGATCAGGAGAGGGGTGGGGGGGGGGGGGGTGGGGGGAGGGAGAGGTGGGGGGGGGGGCGGTGGGGGACGAGGGAGAGGGGGGTGGGAGGGGGGATCCGGCAAGGTTTCGATGGTGGGGCAAACAGGGATAATGGGCGGGGGGGCTAGGGAGGAGGGGGTCGGGGGGGAGTGAAAAGAGGGGGCGGTGGGGGATGTGGGGAGTGACAAACGGGACGTGAGATGGGCGGGGGGGGGGGGGAGTGATGGATTATGGGGTGTGGTGGGGGTGGGAAAGTGGCTCAGACTGCCAGGTCAAGGAGATAAAGATGGTCGCGGGGGGCATTGGGAGCAAGACGTTAGGATGGAGGGGTATGAGGGTCTGGACTGGGGTATTAGTGATAAGGGGTGGGGGTATGGGTGTTACAGGGCAAAGAAGGGAGATGTCTATATGGGCAGGAAGAAGGACAGAGGGGGGAACGGTAGGGAGTGGTGTAGGCAGTAGGTATAGGAGGAGTTACAGAGGAAAGGGGAGTAAAAGGGAGAGGTGGGGTATGGGGAGGGGGGAAGGAGAAGGGGCGGGAGAGCCGGGAGGGGGAGAAGGGGGGGGGGGGGGTATATGGGACGGGGGCGAAGGGGGGGGTATTGGGAGGGGGAGGAAGGGGGGGGGTGGGGTGGGTGGTATCTCGGAGGGTGGTTGGATTTGAAAGAAAGGGGAGGTATTTTTTGTCACTTGGGGGGGGAGGGGGAGGAGAAGGGGGGTATCTGGGAGGGGGGAGAGGGGGTATCTGGGAGGGGGAGAAGGGGGGTATCTGGGAGGGGGAGAAGGGGGGTATCTGGGAGGGGGAGAAGGGGGGATCTGGAGGGGGGGAGAAGGGGGGTGGTATTGGGAAGGGGAGAAGGGGAGGGGGGTATCTGGGAGGGGGAGGGGGGGTATCTGGGAGGGGGAGGGGGGGGGGTTGTAGAGGGACGAGAGGGAGATGGGGGGGCACGGCGCGGGGAAGGAGGGGGGTAGAGGCGGAGGAGACGGGGGGGGCCCCAAGGCGGAGACGGGGGTATAGGGGGGGAGAGGGGGGGGGGGGTGGGGGGAGGTGTATCGGGGAGGGGAAGAGAGGGGGGTGCGGTGGTAGAGGGTGGAACGAGGGGAGAGGCGGGGTATCGGGGAGAAGGGCGGGTGGTATCGGGAGGGGGAGAAGGGGGGTAGGTGGTATCTGGGAGGGGGGGGGAGAGGGGGGTAAAATATTGGGAGGAGGAGGGGGGTATATCTGGGAAGGGGAGAGGGGGGGGTATCTGGGGAGGGAGAGGGGGGGGGGTGGGGGTTTGGGGGTATGGGGGGTGGTGGGGGGGGGGTATCTGGGAGAGGGGGGGGTATCTGGAGAGGGAGGAGGGGGGTGGTATCTGGGAGAGGAAGAGAGGAGAGGGGGGTATCTGGGAGCACGACGGGAGAATGGGAGGGGTAGAGGGATCGAGGGAGAGGGGCGGGGGGGGGGGGTTACTGCGGGTGAGAGGGAGGAGTATCTTGCATGAGGGCGGGGGGAGAGGGGAGAGGGAGAGGGGGGGGGGGAGCTGAAGGAGGGAGAGGGGGGGACGAGGGGAGAGGGAGGAGAGGGGGGGCGGGTATAGGGAGAGGCGAGGGGGGGTGATGGTTAGCGGGGAGAGGGAAGAGGGGGCGGGTAGCGGGGAGAGGGGGGAGGTGAGAGGGGGGAGGTGGGGAGGTGATGGGGAGAGGGGGGAGGTATCGGGGAGAGGGGGGTATCTGGGAGGGAGAGGGTATCTGGAGGGACAGCAAGCGGTATCGGGGTATGAAGGAGCAGTCAGGCTCCCACAGTCCCCGGTCCTCTCCTCCTGTGTCCCGGCCTCTGGTACAGGCCGCAGCCGGGGCTCTCTCCCGCTCTCACTACTGCACACACCCGAGCTCCCAGCCCGCGGGACGCTGAAGGCGCAGCGACTGGTCCGGGAGGCGGCCCGCGGTAGGGCATGCTGGGAAACCGAGTCCTGGGGACCAGGGGATACAATGGAAGGGATGAGGCCAGAACTACAACCCCCAGCAAACCCTTAATGAACAGCAATGTGTGCTGGGAAACCGAGTCCTGGAGACAGGGGATACAATGGAAGACTTAGAGACCAGGACTACAACTCCCAGCATCCCCTGCTGCATCGCATGGCATACTGGGAATCCGAGTCCCTGAAGGCCAGGGATAAAATGTAAGAGATACAGAGCAGGACTACATTTCCCAGCATTACACACTGTTACCGCATGTCATGCTGGGAAATCAATTCCTGGGGACCAGGCACAGAATATACAACATAGAGACTAGGACTACATTTCCCAGCATCCGTCGCTTGTCATAGGGTGATAAAAGTTGGGGGTGTGGGGAAGTGCCGCAGCCCCCCTTGGATGTATACAATGTTACATTATGGTAATGAATGTATGCTACTGGTTTTATATGTACTGCACCCCCACTCAAATAAATAGTTCCTGCGCCACATTACATACTGGGAAACTGAGTCCTGTGGGCCAATAAGAGATAGGGACCAGGACTACAACACCCAGCATCCCTCACTGCACCACAGGGCATGCTGGGAAAAGTAGTTCTGGGAGCCAGGTATACAATGTATGGGATAGATACTGTACCAGGACTATAATGCTTAGCATGCCTAATGGTGTCTGCCGCACAGATTGCTGGGAATCTGAGTCCTAACAGTTACTACAGTAAATCAGGGGAAGTTCTGAGAGGAGATGACAGCCAAGGACTACAACTCCCAGCTTTCCTCACTGCGCCACATGGTGTGATGGGAAACTGAGTCCTGGGTGCCACAGATACAATGCAATAGATACGATACCAGGACTACAACTCCCTGTATCCCTCACTGCGCTGCATGGCATCCTGGGAAACCGAGTCCGGGTGACCAGGGATACAATGTAGGGGATGGAGACAAGGACTACATCTCCCAGTATGCCTCATGGTGCCGCACAGATTGCTGGGAATTCAAGCCCTGAGAGTTACAAATCCAAATGAGGGGAAGACAGACGAGTCTATTGAAGACTGATAATGGGTCCCGTACCCGGTACCCGGTAATGTACCCGGTGCAAAGGACAAGTAGAGTTCAGTATCATCAGCATAGCCGTGATCACCCAGGCTATGCCGTCTGAGTATGTCACCTTGTGGCAGCACGTACACTGCCAACCATATAGGAGATAGGATAGAACCCAAAGGCACTCAACATGACAGGGGCACTGGTGCAGAGGAGGGCCCTCTCGAAGATACTTGGTGACCTGCCAGTGAGAGAGGATCTGAACCTGCTGAGAAGTGCCACTCAGGCCACAGAGATCCTTCAGGCGCCCCATTAAGATTCCATGGTCCGCGGTATGAAATGCAGCAGAGAGGTCAAGGAGTACTAAGATCGAACTGTCACCTCTGTCTCTCGCCACTAGGAGATCATTTAGCACACGGACCAGAGCTGTTTCAGTACTGTGCCGTCTTCTCACTCCTGACTGGGAAGCGTCATACAATTCATGGCTTGATAGGTTTCCAGTTGGGTTGCCACCGCTTTCCCAATAGCCTTCCCTAGGAAAGGAGGGTCCGATACAGGCTGTAATTAGCCATGCAAGCCGGGTCTAATGAAGCTTTTGTTAGAAGAGGTCTGATGACTGCTCCCTTCAACGGTTCTGGAAAGATCCCCGTCTGCAGAGAGCACAGGTCTATTTTGGCAAACACTGGGCCGATTACATCAGCACAGCCTAAGAGAAGGCGTGTTGGGACTGGGTCAAAATCCCAGGTAGTGGGATGCAACCCCTGGATTGTTTGCACAATGTCTTCTGCAGTCAGCTATATGGTCAAAGCTAGTCCATAAAGCCAGAGAACCTGCATTTTCATGCCTGGATTCAAACCAACATTTAAAAATACTTTTTCTTGTCGGATGTTGTTATTCCAAAAGATGCCAAGCCACGGCATCTAGCCTATTAAACACTAGGAGGGACTGTCCCGTTAATGCACAGCAGGATATCCTGGGGAACACTCAGAGAGTGGGACCCCAACAGTTATCAGCAAGACACGCCAGGAGAGAGAAGACTTGTTAGTAGAAGTTCGTGCATTTCTTCACTCCTACCTATACTGCTGATTTCTTTGGGACTTCAGGATATCCTATTCGTATGAAGCAGCGCATGATCAGTATCTATGGCTATTCTTAATGAGATCATGCAATATTCTTCTAATGTGTACTGGAATGTGACCTCCACCGGGGTCATCTGATTATTATATTAGCAATCTGTCTCCCGATATCAGGACAGGGCAAAATAAATCCTCCTCCAGTCCAACCACACTCTACCTGGCAGCTATGGGTTAATATATTGTAACGGTGTTTCCCCGCTTCCCCCCCCCCCCCCCGCCCATCGCAGATAGGGGCCATAACAGGGTGTGTGTGGTGCATACCTGCTGGTAACAAGAGGGCTGAGTCGTCCGTGATGACTTTGGGACACAGGATCACTCTTCTGGGGTCCATACCCCACATAATACTTAGCAGTGCAGCACTTCCATCTGCCGTAGGCTCCAGGGATATGGAGATGATCTCACACGGTAGAACTTGTACCTCTCCCCCCAGTTAGATCACACACCAGGCCGGAGGTATATTGCAAACATGAACAGTTTTTTACCACACACTTTGCAGTAACACAGCTACGCAGCAGTCTTCTGCCGGATATAGTCTCCTTAGATCAGCTCTCACTGGAGATGGTCCCTGGACCATCACTAAAGCCCAAAGGCACCCGCAGCCGTCATAACTCTTCCCCACCTCCCTAGCGGAGGCAGAGGTATAATCACACTCACTCCTCCCCGGAGGGAAGAGCACATGAGTAGGCCCCAATCTCAGGCTCCCAACATGTGACCTGCCTTCCTCAAAGGGAAGGAACAATATCCAAATTTAGGGCGGCCCTGCCCTTAAGTACAGCCAGAAGTTGGGCTCCACGTTGTCAAAGCTACAACAGGATGTACCACCCCCGGCTGTCACTCAAGTGCAGTACCAAAGGTGAAGGGGAAAACCCCATACCAACTACTGGCAAGCCTGTAAATACCAGGGTTTACTGCCAGCCCATTGGGTAGAATAGTAGCGACGGGGTACCCCGCTACACTCTCCCTCTGGTGGATTCCCAACGAACCCGCTTGAGTCCTAAATTTTCGGCTACCATCTCTTTTCACACGATCACTATGGGACAAACAGCACGTCATGTATTCACTTACCACATATGGCTGTCAATTTTAACGTAGGTTCCTCCAACATGGAGAACCCTTCCTTCAGTAATAGTGCTCAGGATCAGGCTTTTGCACTAGCACTCCTGACTCGTCAGTGATTGTAATAGAGAACACCCTCTTTGGATTTCTTTCCGAGATGTACTCACTCTACTCTGTCCAAATACACTGAACGCCCAACCTTCCAAACGTGTACGAGATAGGCTATTCTCTCATGTATATTATGAAAAGTACTCCTGTTATGTTCTAGTATGTACGCTTTTACAGCTTCCACTAGCCATTGTTCCCTGTTAGGGTCAATTTCTCTCATTATCGGCTCAGGGACATATGGATATTCAAACCCATGAGAGCTCCGATATTTCTGCAATATATGCCGTTCAGCTCGACTAATATTGGTGAGCCGACGACCTTCAGCTCTACCTGGCAATACCCAGTACAAGGGTTCTTGCATCAGTGGTACATAAGTGGCAGCAACATTACCTGTAGGCTTCATAAGACCCGATAGAATGTCTGCTTCTGCTCTTCTCATCTCTTGTGCAGCTGCATCAGGACTAAACACTCCTACCGGCCACCAATTTATTTTATTTATAAAATATTTTACCAGGAAGTATTACATTGAGAGTTACCGCTCGTTTTCACGTATGTCCTGGGCACAGAATTAAATTACAAATAATACATGGTTACAAATACAGTTACATAAGTGAACAGGGTATACATTATATACAAGACATTGCATGCACAGTTAAAGAAAATATATATTATAGGCGTATGTAACAGTTACCGACCAGATTAAAATGTGAGACAGCTTTAGTTTTGAAAGATCTTAGAATGGTGGTGGATGTGAGTCTCTGGTAGGTTGTTCCAGTTTTGGGGTGCACGGTAAGAGAAAGAGGAGCGGCCGGATACTTTGTTGAGCCTTGGACCAGTCTTTTGGAGTCAGATCTCAGATGATAAGTGCTGCATGTTGTAGGGGTGAGGAGCTTGTTCAGATAGATGGATAGCTTGCCCAGAAAGTATTTGAAGGCAAGACAGGAAAGGTGAACTTTGCGCCTAGACTCGAGTGATGACCAATCTAGTTCTTTGAGCATTTCGCAGTGGTGTGTGTTGTAGTTGCATTGGGAGAACAAAACGGCATATTGAATTGTAGAGGGTGTCAAGTTTGATAACATGGGTTTGGGGTGCCGAGCCATATACTGTGTCCTCATAGTCGATAATTGGTATTAGCATCTGCTGTGTGATACACTTTCTGACCAGCAGGCTTAGGGAGGATTTGTTCCTGTAAAGTACACCTAGTTTGGCATAGGTTTTGGATGTCAGGGTATCAATGTGCATCCCGAATGTTAAGTGGGAGTCAAACCATATGCCCAGGTATTTAAAACTAGTAACAGGAGTTAGGGTGGTGTTAGCGTTGGTTCAGATCTAGAGCTCAGTCACTGGAAGCTTTAAAAATATAGCCTTGGTCCCAAATATCATTGTTACAGTCTTGTCAGTGTTTAAAAACAGTTTGTTTTGGGAAATCCAATTTCCGAGTCTGAAAAAGTCAGATTGAAGTATGTGTTCAGGTCTGAGAGGCTATTGCTTTGTGCATATAGGATTGTGTCATCTGCATACATGTGTATTGAAGCTTCCTTACAAGCTGTGGGAAGATCATTGATGAACTCTGAGAAGAGTAGGGGCCCCAGAGCAGAGCCTTGCAGGACACCACAGGTGAAAGCCAGGGGGTTGGAGTTAGGGCCTGAGATGAACACATGTTGGGATCTACCTGATAGGTAGGACTGAAACCAGTTTATCCTCGGTTTCGAGTAAAAACCTTGTGCGGTCCAGATAGGGTACATATCCCTGAAACCCAAACTGCCACCATGGATATGGACTAGCAGAATTTGTTACAGCCAACCCTGTATGTAAGGTAGTGTCAGTGGATGTGGAAATATCGGATGTAATAGACATTGCATAATGACCCACCCTCAGACAATCGGGCAGACAGGGTTCCCTGGTCAGCAGAGCGGCAAGAGTCCTGAAAAACAGCCGTACTGATCGAGGACAAAGGACCTTTGAATGTGTCCAAGTCCTGAACATTTACATTCCTAGAACCCGACACTAAAGTAATACTCATTATCGGCTGAGCACCAATGGGTTTTGGCTTTGGTGTGGACTTGTGCAAACAATCCCGGTACTGAGCCAAAAACGTAGGGGTAGGCACATCCGGACACACCGGAGGTGAATCATCTTTTCGGGCCACTTTCAGAATAGCCCTGCGTTTATTCATAGAGCGAATGAACGCTACTGGGGTAACAGAAGAGGTAACAGCAGTACTCACTGTAGCGGGGATCGAGGGCTTCTCATCCGCCCCAGCGGTTGCTATCCGCAGGATATCCTCTCCGGCAAGGGGTACAGGATCCTGACGCTTGTCCAGATCTTTCACCGGAAGGGTGTCGACATCCGGTCTTTGCGTAGAGGTGGGGTATTTGTCTTTGTCGATGTCCGCCACGTGGACATCGGCACCGGAAGATACCTCCATCGGTACTGGACACTCACGGACTAGGCCTTGGTTCACCTCCATGTTCGGTAGGCTCATCCGCCTCTCAGGTCTCACGGTCGCAGTCATCAATAAGGGACTCCGATCTCGTACGGAGTCATTTGCACCATTCGGGTCATATCCAGTCTTGGCTAGCAGAATCATCAGCGGCCGAAACGCCACCGAAGAGCACGGCTAATGGTGCAGGAAGAGGATGTCACGGTAGACTAGGTCTTACCAACACATTAATACCGGGATTCTGGATTGAGCACAACAAGGAGGGCAAAATAAATTGTAATTTATTTCTTTTCAGACAAACACACAAATCTTCACAATTACACTGGATAAAACACTTACTGGGATGGGTAAACGAAATCAAATGTCCACGGAACGAATGGCTCAACAACAAAGTCTCTGGACAATCTTGCACGCATGCAAGTGGGTGCGCGATTTGACCCGTGTGACAGTCCTTGGCTAGGGGCTTAACTTGCCACCCCTACATCTCCACCAAAAGGAATAATTTCGTAAAGTCCTTACAGGATTCGTTCGGGAATCCCCAGCTCAAACGAATTCTGGAAGAGGGGTGCAATTCTTCATTACGGTGTAGTTAACCCTTCACACTCCGGAACCGCTGACGCTGTACTTAGACGTTTCTTGGTTGATCTTAGATGAAATCAGGTGAATCTGACTAGGACTGGGCTGCAGGCATTCTTATAGGGTTAAGAGTCCTATCCCTAACATACACAGCCAATCCTCCTGTGGGAACAACTTTTCCCACCTATCCCCAATGTGCCAGGAGTTCCTTGAACGGCAGAAGTATCTTCCCCGTCTGCTAAGAGCATGCGCCAACCTGACACCTAAGCTGCTTAGCATACCGGGCCCAACCCCTTACCTTGCGACAGTAAGTCTGGGGTTTGGCAGAGACGTGCATATTGCTAGCACGAGCCGTTACCCCGACCGGTGCGGCCTCGTATCAATTCCCCTCCACCGTGGATGCTGCGGGCCCGTGCGCCCTTGTGAGCGCTGCCGAAGGCTTCGGTGGTCCGATGCCACCTTATGTTACCTACCCTACCAGAGCTGCGGAGTATGCTGTGGGCCCGTGGGCCCTACAATGGCAGTTGCGGCCTATGATACTGGTACCGTTGGTCCCAGGCCTTTACCGACCAACGAACTGCTCTAAAAACAGGATAATCTCCCAACGACGTTTCATGCACATACGTGCACTTCTTCTGGCGTACTGCACCATAATCTGTTTGTTTTCTTCTCTTTTTTACATATTGCACTACCATTTGGTGTGAGCCGTTCGTTGACCCCTTCACTGCCTATCTGTTCAAGGACATTTTTGGGACTTTTCAAGAGACGGTTTGGTTTTTATTCGGAGTTATTATTATTTAAAGGACTGATTTGGCGCCGGCAATTCTTTCTTTTCTCTGTGGTTCATTTTCTGACTGTACAGTCAGTATTTGCCAGGCTGCCTGCAATATTTATTTCAAGTATTGTTGTTATTATTTTTTTAGCGCTGTTTTGCACCGTCTTTTTTCGTTAGTTTGTGTTTTGTACAATTTGGTGTTAGCTGCTTCACATATTATTGTCATTTATTTGTATGCCAAGATACTAATTTGCTATGAGTTCTTTATTTCATCTGAGATCTCGTAGAAATGTCAATGTTGACCATATTTTTAGTGATCCCAATTCTGTTCAATTTGTTGAAAATGCGGCAGAGGATTTTCATCCAATACTTGCTCGGTTGGAGAAAACCCTTATGCTAGAAAGCAAACAATGGCGGGAGGCCACCACACTGAGCAAGTATTTGGAGAACCACCGCATTCCAAGGGGCCTTAGAGTTCGCAAAAAACCCACTGCAGATGCACATAATGATACTTTCATGAAAGAGTGGAATGAGATACTTGATCAGTGCTCATTTGCTCTCATGAAACTATTGGTACATCAGTGAAGAAAGACCCTTACCGAATTGGATGATCAGATTTTAGAGATGAAAATCCAGGTAGATCCGTACAAGGATAACAACAATCTACTTTTATTATAACCAACTATTAAAAAAAGGTTGGACCAGGCAGAACTTGAAATAGTTCAAACTAAACAACAAAAGTTTTTTAGAGACAAACAGGACTATGATACGGGCTGTCAAAGAGATTGGGCTAAAAAATCTAAAGAAAGTAATACAAAAACAGTAGAACAAAAGAATTCCATTCCACCAGCAGGAATTAAGGACTCTAGAGCTGTTAGGAGCAAATTTATACACAAAGAAATGAGGAATGGCCCAAAGAAACCCAATAGCAATATATTGGCTCCTACACCATTAGCACCTGCCAAATTACCTTTGCATGACAAGAATCTCTATTTGCAACAAAAGAGAGCAAAGGAACGCTATGATGCATTGGTATTACCTCAGTCGGCACCCATTGCGGTCAGCAACAGATACACCTTGCTGTCAGACATAGGGTCCGAGAGCGAGGCAGAGAGCATTTCCTACACTCCACTCCCCACACCGGCTACTAAACCCAATTTTTCTTTTTTAGAATGGAGGAAGGAGAGAGAACACATATTCCCAGAAGTGGAAATAGTAAAACTACTATTAGAACCCCGACCTCCTCCCAACTACAAGAAAAGAAAGACAGGGTCAGAGGGAGAAGAGGAGGTGTTAGTAGAAATCGAATAAAGAAAAAGAAAGAATTTCCGAATATATTCAATATTAGCCAGTATTCACTGACAAATATTGAAAAAAAGGTATTGAGTAAGGGTCTAACATTTGCTCCGGTCTGCGGGCCTAACAGTTTTAATCTATTCATAGATGTCCATAAATTTGCCCGCAAATTAGCCCTAAAGAAATATTTTGCAAGGGATGCCATATCAAACCAAACAGATCCACTGAGAGAGGTTCGTAGTATAGAAAATTCTCCACATACGAACTACAGGAAACCATCTACCTTTTACCCTAAATTTTCACAGGGACATCTGGTAAATTCCTTTGAGGAGATGGTTAATACGGATCTGGAGAATTCGTGTCGAACATATAAAATTAGGCATGATAATTTTAACGTTCAAGAGAAAGAGGCTGTTCAGAGTTTGGAAAGTAATGCTTCTATTGTCATCAAGTCTGCAGATAAGGGTGGAGGTATTGTGGTCATGGATAAGGACTATTATATACAAGAGTCCATGAGACTATTGGGAGACAGGACCACATACCTCCCCCTTGCAGGTGACCCTTTGGTGCATTTTCAGGCAGAATTGGGGGATCTGCTGACTACTGGCTTGAATAGTGGGGCTATATGTCAGGATGAGTTTGACTTTTTGTCTATTCAGTTTCCCCGCACTCCTTTGTTTTATTTTATACCCAAAATCCACAAAAGTCTTACTTCACCCCCTGGTAGACCTATCATTTCTGGTATTTCTTCACTCACTTCTAATCTTTCCCAATTTATTGATCATCACTTACAACCTATAGTCACTGGTGTTAAATCCTATTTGCGAGACACGACACATATATTACAAATTTTGAAAGATCTGGAATGGCAGCCTGGTTATATATTGGCTACGGCTGACGTCACATCTTTATATACTGTGATTGATCACAAACTAGGCTGCCAAGCCGTGTCTCGCATATTGGAAAATAGAAACATTTATTCTTCAATCAAAAGGAGTTTTTTAGTGGACAGTATTTGGTTTATTTTGACTCACAATTATTTCACCTTCAATTCACGTTATTACATTCAGAAATGTGGCACCGCTATGGGCACGAGGTTTGCTCCTAGTTATGCCAATCTGTTTATGGACAGTTGGGAGGAGGAATTTATTTGGAACAACTGTCCTCTAGGAGCGGGCCTGGTGCTCTGGCAGCGCTACATTGATGATGTGTTTTTTGTTTGGTCAGGCAGTCAGGCCTCACTGGATGCCTTTTGCACTTATTTAAATTGCTTGCAATCACAGCACTGAGCACATTGATTTTTTAGATTTACACATTTATATTGATCAGAATACACTTCACACCAGGACTTTTTTCAAGCCAGTAGAAGCTAATAATTATGTACGTGCAGATAGTCAGCACAACCCACAATGGCTACGTAATATCCCTAAGGGTCAGCTAGTGCGCCTTAAGCGCAACTGCTCTGAGGATGAGACTTTTAAAATGCAGGCAAAAGACCTAAAAAGTAAATTTCTTGAGAGAAAATATCCAGAGAGTCTCTTAGATGAGGCATTCAAACAAGTTACTAAAATAGAAAGAGATACTTTACTCAAATATAATAATAAGAAAAAAGACACAACAGAAAAATGTAATAATAAAGTTGCTTTTATTACCCAGTACAACGAGATGGCCCCTAGAATAAAACAGATTATAAACAAATATTGGCCCATCTTGTTAAAAGATGATATATTGGTGGACATTCTCCCAGAAAAACCCCAAATTATATTCTCCAAGGCTAATAATTTAAAATCTAAACTAGACCTGAGTTGTGCAGTTAAGCAAAAGAAACAGAAACAGATAGGGGGTCCAAAAGGATTTTTCACTTGTGCGAAATGTGTGGCTTGCTCCTATGGTATGAATGCTAAACATTTCACATCTAATGTAACCTCTGGAAGCTATCCCATTAAGACATTTATTAATTGCCATTCCACCTTTGTAATATACTTGCTTCAATGCCCTTGTGGCTTGCAGTATATTGGGAGAACCTTCCAGAGACGTATCTATGAGCATGTTTATAACATCAAGAAAGGATTGGTCACACATAGTGTCTCCCATCATTTTCTTTTGTGCCCTAATAAAAATCCTAAAGGTTTGCGCTGCCAGGCCATTGAAGTGGTTCAGCCCAGTCTAAGAGGTGGGAGTAGATTAAAACAGGCCAGTATGCGTGAAGCATGTTGGATTTACGAACTAAAAACACTATCCCCTAGAGGGCTGAACATAGACTTCGAATTAAAAGCCTTTTTATAATATGATATATTATGTTCATTTTCTGTCAGCCCCATTATTTATTATTTTAAGATCAATTTTAAATGTTTTAATGTTTTTATGTGCTGTTTAATGTTGTGTAATGTATGTTTAGCAAGCTTTGATGTTGTCTAGCTCTGACTATGGCAATCGATGGGTTAAAATAACACCGTGTTATCTAATTAGTCAATTAGAACCACCTATGCAGTGTATATAAACTGCTGATTGTCAGGGCAAGTCACTCCCCTGAAGAAGTGCACGTATGTGCATGAAACGTCGTTGGGAGATTATCCTGTTTTTAGAGCTGTTCGTTTGGTTGTGGAGGATATTGGCAGCAGTTTTGTAGGCTGTGGGGGGAAAGGAGAGGAAGAGGAGCAGCGATTTCGGTAACACCGCGGCGTGTGACGTCACATCCACTCGGAAGTTCCGGTTTTCATGCAACTCAACATCCATCCCCCACACGAGGCAATCCCTAAAGGAGCTCCAGTTATCATCAGAGAGGAGCACCTGTGCGATCTTCAGCTTTACTGCTTTTACCATCCACTGTCCTGTAAGTAGGGTTTTAATTTTACCCCTCTGGACCTAAGTGCTGTATCCTCCGGAACCCAGTATTTCTATGTTAATAAATAGCTTTTTGTTAGGATTATAGCCTTGCTGGTGTCTGTCTGTTATTGTGTGTTATGTTTGTCATGTGTGAGTTTTTAATGTTTTAATGTCAACTTTTTTGGCGTACTGCACCATTATCTGTTTGTTTTCTTCTCTTTTTTACATATTGCACTACCATTTGGTGTGAGCCGTTCGTTGACCCCTTCACTGCCTATCTGTTCAAGGACATTTTTGGGACTTTTCAAGAGACGGTTTGGTTTTTATTCAGAGTTATTATTATTTAAAGGACTGATTTGGCGCCGGCAATTCTTTCTTTTATCTGTCTCCAGGTACATTAAGAGACCGGGAAGTAGAGGCTCCTTTCAATCGTTTAGGAGGTCCTCAGGGTCCCTCTCAGTCCCTAGTGTCATCACCATCGGGGTCAGCAAATGCCTTGTCCCCTGTACCGGCCAAATCTGTTAATACTGGATCTGAATCCACATCTCCTGAACAATGTCCCTGGTGGTAGCCCATATTCCAGGGTTATGCCCTGAACTGAGATATACCCGGTTCATACTACGCAGTGGTCCCATCGTAGCTCATTGGTGGGAGGAAGGAGTATTCACCACTGAAGAGAAGGCAGAGATTCTCTTTAGGCGAGAGAATGAAATAAAGATGGGAGTTTGCATCCCTAAGGGTTCCCCCAGCCTGAATAGGAAGGCAAATCCAAAAGACCCAGGGTTTTGGGTGTTACCTGGCAAGGGAAGGGGCAGAAAAATTGTAAAGTTAAGCTGAGCTGACCAGGCAAGAATAGCTAGATTCCAGCAGTCCCATGGGTATTATTTCCCGTACGTTCCTGAGTCAATTATGCAGGAAATAGATGACAATCGTCGGGAATGGTTACGCTTAGCTGTTATTGACTATCTGCAATGGAAAACAAGTCACAAAGAATTTATAACAGAGTCCCTAATATGTTCTATTATGGGGGAGTGGATGATAGGGACTTGCATATTCAAGGATAGGGCGGAGGTACGTCAAGAAGCATGGGTACCCAAAGTTTACTCTGTTTGGGTAGAAGATTTTGATGGGCGGCCTGTTAAGAAGCCGGACAAATGGTATTATAATTAGCAAAAGTTCTGATAACATTGTTAAGTGTTCACACCATCACTGATGTCAGTGGATGGCATACATTAATTATGTGTTGTAATTTCTGTCATTCTGCAGGCTTCCAGGATGACAGACGGTGCTGTAAATTCAGACCCAAGCGGTGTCATTGGGATTTTTCACCCAGGGGAGAATGTAACAGGGTATGTCCATCTGTACCTGTTTCTCTCCACATAGTGTATCTGCTATGTAAGTTCTGTTAAGATCCAGGCATTAGCAGGTTAATCTATGGGCCACTGACTCCCCCCCCCCCCTTCTGCTTCTGTAGAAAGTAAAAGTGCCCCTTCCAGGGCTTTCTATGGGAGTAGCCAAAGTTAGTGGGCTGGTCCTTTCCCCCTGCTCCTACTGGAGTAAGGAGGAGGAAGGAGTCCTCTCTGACCCTGGCGAAGGTGAAGGAGGGTGAGCGAGGTGGGAGCTGTGAGTCTTCCCCATGGCGGCGTAAGCTTGCTCATTTTGGGCTGGCTAGCCTTAAGACCACCTGCAGTAGAATGATGAAGGTGCACCGTCTAGAAAGCCTGGGGTGAGTGGAGTGTGATATACGCTGCTGGGAGTGCTGATGCAGAATGCCCTGCAATAAAGTACCCTTCAAGATACCTCTGCCCCTGGTGTCAGTTCCTGGGCAGGAGGGAGGTAATTGTGCAGTGATGGGGGCTGACACCTACACTTCGTGGGATCCATCACCGCTGGAGGCGCTGACACCGCCATGAAGAACCCAGAGACCTGCGTGAGCCAGTCCTGTTCCTGTCTCTTTACCATCTGGCAGACAACTCAGACCTCCTGCAAACCTACAGGTAGAGCACCATACAATCGTGGTAATGCGCAAACTCTCATACACTGGTCCCTAAGTGAGGTTAGGGGGGGGGATAACACGTGTTACATAAATAAAGATATACATACATAAATGTATCTACACCGTGAGGTGTTTTTCTGTTGCGTGTTTTTTTCCCCTAAAGTGGGTGTGTGTGTGTCGGTGTCGGTGTGTCGGTGTCGGTGTGTCGGTGTCTGGGTGTCGGTGTCGGTGTGTGTGTGGCAATTTTTTATTCACTGCTTTTTTATTGTGATTGTGTTCAGATTTGCTATTTGTCTAGTTTTATTGGCATTTCCTATAATATTGTCATTATCACCGAACGCCTTAGTTAGGATTGTGAGTGTTGGATGGTCTTATATGGACTTCCCACACACAGTCCCTCATTTGGTTTGTTTTTCACTTATACGCCTTATCTTGCTTGTGACTTGATGTAATCTAATGGTTAACGTGGCATTCTTGTAAGCCTTCCTTATAATATCAATGTACGCTTCTATAACACCGGGTGTTTTTAATGACTGAGGTGTCGACAGAAGGAAATCCTTTTTATAATCTCTGACTCCTAAACTGAGCGGTAGTTGGTAATTACATCATAAGGCAGCAATGTTTCTGCTGATTTGGAGAAAAACGTGTGATGGAAAATACATCTAAATATATATATTTTTAAATCTTTGCGCCTACTGGGTGTGATGCCCTCGTAGCAGCACTTAGTAAATCTGCCCCTTTAACTTTTTTCAATGTTCTAGTGGAACCCGGAAAACAGCCCCAAACTATATCTGCTGAACAAGATAAGGGTGTCCCCTGCATTGCCACTAGAGATAAATAAAATACTTTTACATCCCTTATTTTATCCATGTAAAGCGGTTTACAGATGTAAAGGTGCAATCCTTCGTACGTGTCCGGAAAACAACAATTTTGAAAGAATTTAACATATGTTGTCTAATTGTCTTCCTCAAACACGTGTGTAGACATGCCTGGTTTTGGCTACTAATCTGCCCTGCCTAGCATGTAAGACCTGGTATTAGTGCAGGCAGTGTTAGGCCCAATCTGGGGTTTCCCCAGCAGTGAGCAGCTCCCTTGAGTGACAGGGAGGGGCGGGACAAGGACTATGTAATACCCAATTCTGGGCTCGGACCTTGGACCCTCCCCCAGGGTACTTAAGGGGCTTCACATGTAAATGTAGTGAGTTGTCTCTCCCCTGAGAGAGACGGTCCCACGGAGGAGTGTGTGCAGGGCTCTGGCCACCTTCCATCCCTTCCCTTAGGGGAGTGGGAGTGAGGACTATACCTGCTACTCTATCAGGGAGTAGGGGAAGAGTTAGGATTTGGGGCCCATTCTGGGGGTTTGAGTCCAGGGACCATCTGAAGGCTGGAGGCTGAGTGTATGCTGTGTATGCTGAGTGTATGCTGTGTATGCTGAGTGTATGCTGTGTATGCTGAGTGTATGCTGTGTATGCTGACTGTATGCAGTGTATGCTGACTGTATGCAGTGTATGCTGACTGTATGCTGTGTATGTTGACTGTATGCTGACTGTATGCTGTGTATGCTGACTGTATGCAGTGTATGCTGACTGTATGCTGACTGTATGCAGTGTATGCTCACTGTATGCAGTGTATTCTCACTGCATGCAGTGTATTCTCACTGTATGCAGTGTATGCTGACTGTATGCTGACTGTATGCAGTGTATGCTGACTGTATGCAGTGTATGCTGACTGTTGTCAGTTAGCTGACTGTATGCCACTGTATGCAGTGTATGCTGCTGTATGCAGTGTATGCTGACTGTATGCAGTGTATGCTGACTGTATGCAGTGTATGCTGACTGTATGCAGTGTATGCTGACTGTATGCTGTGAGTTGGAGAATAAAGTTGTTCCAGTTTATAAAATATACTCCGGCCTCTGAGTACAATCTATCAGGGGTGGGGTATCAGAGGGGTATCAGAGGGGTCTCCTGCAGGGGATTGTCTCCAGTATCCCTGGAGCCTGCAAGAGATGGAGGCGCTGAACCACCAAGAGAATGACTAGCCATCACTGTAATGATAGAGAGGATTTGGCCCGGGATTAAAGGGGTTACACCCCCATTTGGCCACCCTCTACTCTCATCTGGGAAGCAAGGGGTTAACTGGACTGAGGTCCAGTAATGTGTTTTGCCTTGCTTCAATATCCAAATGTTTATTCCCCTGTGTAACTGTAATGTGTTATCCTGGTGTTTGCACTCACACATACACTAGGGTTGATGCGGGAGGGAAGGGGTTAATATTAAAATAGTGATTATAGCCCTTTGTGTAATTTTCTCGCCTTTTCAGGCTCCATTTTGCAGCCTTCCATAAGTCGCCATTGAGACTCCATGCTTTCTAATGGCAGAAGTAGCGGTTTTGGACCTGTTTTCCAGCGACGACCAGCAGGTGGCGTCCGAGAGGAGGAGCGGCGGTTTCCCATTGTAAGTCAATGGGCTCATTGACTTCAATGGAGATTCCTCAGCGCCGGCCTCGAGGAACAGGTTGGCAGCCATCCAAACCGCAGACCGCAAAAGCGGATACAATGTCTTTTAAAAGAGTTTAATCACTACGGTCAAGTTCAATGACAATTGACGTGGGAATCTTGGGTTCTAGGGCCCCTGGGAATAAAGTTCTTTTTGTCCCTAGCTCCTAGGAACCCCCACACACGATCCACACCGGGTCCAGGAATGAGAGACCCCCGTAAGGGGTCGAGCGGAGAAGGAGGGTCGCACAATTGAATCTAATGGCGGCGTGCGCCATGCATTGTCTATGGCGGCGCCGGCCATTGATTCCAATGAGGAACAGCCGCGTGGCGAAAAAACGACTAAGTGTAAAATGCTGAAAAATGTAAGTCCATATCTCCGGTTCTGGGATGACCAGAGGGATGGGATTTGGGTGGCATGTAGCCAAGGTTCCGGCTTTAATGCATGCCCCTTCCCAGCCCCCTCAGACCAACCAGATGGAGTGTGGACGAATGTAAAGATTTGTGGATTTTCTCATAGACTTCAATGGCGACGGTTTCCCCATTGAAAGTCTATGGCGGGAAACTCCATTGACAACAACGGCGGAGTTGCTCCATTGAAACCCATGGTGGCGGAGCCCGTTGTTTTCAATGGGGATTTAGTGAAAAGCTGAGATTTCTTTTTAGCGGAGATTTTTATAATGAAATATGAAACTGTTTATGTGGTATTTGTATAACTCTAGTTCCGAAGGTCGTAGCGGGCTGAAACTTGGACCCTATAGTGTACCACTTCCGGCATTAAGGTCTGGAAAGTTTGGACCCGCTGGACCTACCAGAATCGGGTCTTTTAATATGTGTAGGTATTAAAGTGTATCTGGGATTTTGGATCTGCTCTGAAAAATGCAGACTCCATCTGCTATGTTAAATAAGGCAGGAAGGGCATTTGAGGAATTAACATAGCCCGGTGATCAAAAGCTAACTGTCCTGATTGTTTATGCTAAGGGCAAGAACAAAGGAGCTGAGTGTTTTTAAGTGTCGGTCTTCACACTTACAGGTTAGCCAAAATCTCCTTCAAAGAGATTTTTGCTAGACAGCTCGGCGCCTTGATTGTAAGAGAGGGGGTTGAAATGGTATTTAAATCAGAGTCAGCCCTTACTCAAATGTCTTCATGTATGATCTTCATGTATTGCTGTGATGTCAACATCTGATCCTGAATTATGGAAGAAATGGCCCATCCTGTATCCTGATGGCTTTTCTTGTCCTGACCTTTAAGTAAGTGCCATATTTTGTCTGTTATTTGTATATCTCGTGTGTTCACCTTTTTCAAGGAATAAATTATATTTTATCATATCTAAGTCTCGTCCAGTTCAACCCAGTTATATTCTTGGTGGTGTATTATTTATAGCCTGTCACAAAGCTCCCGTCACAATCACCCCAAAAGCCGGTCCTGTCTTCCCCATACCACCGGCGGAAAGCTCAGCATCTTGTGAGCCAGCAGGTAATTAGCACATGACACCCTGTAATAGGCAGATCTCCCAGAGGGCGGGGGAACACCGTTACACCTGTAACAGTGATTAAAGCAAAGATCTGACTGTCCCGCAAAAGGAAACAAAATATTTGCAAACACAGACGAGGGGGGAAGGGAGGAAGGGAGGCGGTCGGAATGGAGGGGAGGGGCGGGGAGCAGGGAGTGGGGGAATGAAGGGGAGGGTGGGAGCAGGGAGTGGGGGAATGAAGGGGAGGGGAGGAGAATGGAAGGGGAAAGGGAGGGAAGGGGGAAGGGAGCAGGAAGGAGGGAATGGAGGGAGGAGGGGTGGGAAAGGAGGAGGGAGAAAGGGGGGAAGAAGGAGGGAGAAGGGGGGGGGAGGAGGAGGGGGAATGGAGGGAGGGAGGAAGGGGATGGAGGGGGGAATGGAAGGTAGGGGGGGAAACTTTAGATTCTACACCAGGAGACTCCTCAGTGTTATATTATTAACCCATGAAGTTCGATCATCGCAGAGGAGTCCAGGGTTGGACAGGTATGAGCACAGACTGAAGTGTCTGTGTGTGTGTGTGTGTGTGTGTATATATATATATATATATATATATATGTGTGTGTGTATATATATATATATGTGTGTGCGCACACACACACACACACACACACACACACACGTGTGTGTATGTGTGTGTATATATATATGTGTGTGTGTGTGTGTATATATATATATATGTGTGTGTGTGTGTGTATATGCAATGACAACGCGTTTCGCGTTTCTTCTCGCCGCTTCTTATGAGTTATATATATGTATAATATAGCATTTGCAGTGATGACAAACCTGCTTTTAGAGATAACGTTTAATACGAGCGATACAGCAGGATCAGCTGTGAGAAACTGTACATAATACCGCGCTCCTCCCTATAGAAGTTTGCTGCAGGTAAAAAGATAGGCCTTACATATAGAAAAACAAACAGAACGATTCCTGCGCTCCTACGTGGCATGCAGGCTTACAAACGCTTTGGCCAAAGGGTTTAACAAAATACCCTTTTTCATGAGAAAATTATTTTATCTTAGCCTAAATGGTAGGAGCGCAGGAATCGTTCTTTTTGTTTTTCTATATGTAAGGCCTATCTTTTTACCTGCAGCAAACTTCTTTAGGGAGGAGCGCGGTATTATGTACAGTTTCTCACTAATATTAGGCAATTCCTTTTCCTTGCTGCATACTCCCATAGGGCATTTTAAATATAGTATCTGTGAAACGGCATAGGGGTAAGTTTAAATGCTCATCTGCGTTACATAGCAGTTACTGAGCCCCTACCAATTTTCCAATGAGTGCAGGTATATTACACCCCAGTGTCAGTCTGGACATCACCCGCCATTGAATGGTAGGTGAATGTGTAAGGCTGACAGAGAGATGTATATGTGTAAGTTTTATTATATTCACACCAGGGAATTTGTGCACCCAGCTAACCTTTATAGCAAAGGTAAGTATGATACTGGCTTTAGCCAGATTGTAATTGCACTACCCACATAAGCTCATGCTGTATTTAACCCCTTCAGGGCTTGAACACTTTTTTCACCAGTCCATGGGACAGTTATTACATGTATACACAGTATAGTGTAGGTACCTGCATTGACGGGTATGCCGTGACGTGGCATGCAGGCTTACACATGCTTTGGCCAAAGGGTTTAACAAAATACCCTTTTTCCTGAGAATATTATTTTATCTTAGCCTAATGGGTAGGAGCGCAGGATCCGCGGTGTAATGCCCACGTTCAGTTAAACTCCCCCTATTCCCCATACCCCTCACCCGGCTCCCGATTAACTCTCATGTTCTCCAGTGCTTTAATGCTTTAAGACAGCGGTACGCAAACTGGGGGGATTTTTTTGGGGGGGCGCGGGCGGTTGCATAGGCCCCGCGCTCTTCCCAGAGGCATGACGCTTCGGTGTCACGTGACATCATGTCACGTGACCCTCAGCGTCATTTGACGCCATGTCACTGGGGAGGGGGGGCGCGAGCTCTGGAGCCAGCACACAGGGGGTGGGGGGCGTACCAAAAAAACTTTGCGCGCCCCTGCTTTAAGACATACTTCTGCCCCTCTCTACGGGAGGTATGTATTAAACTGCAATAGTGCCATGTGGGGCATTTTCATATGGAAACTCCCATTGAGGTCAATGGCCGTTTCTGTGTGATAGTTCCCTGATCGGCACTATTCACAGTTTAAGAAATAACCCCTATATGCAGGGGCGTAGCTATAGCCTGAAGGTCCGCTCTCGCGGGGCCCGCTCTCCCCCCCCCCCTGTCAGCGGCCCTGCTGACCATCTCTCTCTTCTCCCCCAGATAGAGGCAGGCGGGGGGAGATGATGGTACACCCTGAGTGAAGTAGAAGAACAGCCGGCAGAGGAGTTTGTGTTACAATGAGGCAGAGAAGGACGGCCGGGGAGGAACGCGCCCCAGCGGTCCGACGCAGAAGTCTTTCTTACTTCCGGTGTCTATGCAGCTACAAAGCGCTACTCCCCGGCTGTCCTGCTCTGTCTCTGTGCGACTCCTAACTCCTCTGCCGGCTGCTCTTCTGCTTAACAGTGGCGGCCCACCGCTTCGTACCATCATCTCCCCCCACCTGCCTCTATCACCACCCTGTCCCACAGGTATGCATGGAGGAGGGGGAGAAAGCTGAGGAGAAATGATCGGAGAGATGATGAGGAGGGCTGATGAGGAGGGCTGATAGGAGAGAGCTGAGGAGAGATGATGATGAGAAGAAATGATGATGAGATCTGAGGAGAGATGATGAGGAGGGGGAGAGATCTGAGGAGAGATGATGTGGACGGATGATGAGGAGGGGGAGACAGCTGAGGAGAGATGATGATGAGGAGAGCTGAGGAGAAATGATGGGAGAGATGATGAGGAGGAGAGATAAGGAGCAGCAGGGGGAGAGATCTGAGGAGAGATGATGAGGAGGAGAGATGAGGAGGAGCAGGGGGTTGAGTTGAGGAGAGATGATGAGGACAGATTAGGAGGAGGAAGGGGAACGGAGTGTGAGGAGACGTGATGCCAGAGAGATGATGAGCGAAGAGACGAAGGATGAGGAGAATGATGAGGGAGGATGAGCTTTGGGAATGAGCTAGAGCAGCCCGGGGGAGAGGATCATGAGGAGAGATGACTGAGGAGGGGAGATAGGAGTGAGCAAGGAGCAGGGGGGTGAGTTGAGAGAGCATGGAGAGGGTGATGTAGGACAGACTTAGGAGATGGAAGGGCGAGAGAGAGCGAGAAGAGGATTGCTTTAATATGTAGGGTGTGGGAGGGTTGATGATGAGGGGGAGAGAGAGGAGAGCCGTTGCGATGAGATGATGGCGAGCTGGAGGAGAAATGATGAGGAGAGATGATGAGGAGGAGAGATGAGGAGGAGCAGGGGGTGATGTTGGGCGAGATGATGAGGACAGATTAGGAGGAGGAAGAGGAGAGAGTTGAGGAGACGTGATGAGGAGAGATGATGATGAGGAGAACTGAGGAGAAATGATGAGGACAGCTGAGGAGAGATGATGATGAGGAGAGCTGAGGAGAAATGATGAGGAGATGATGATGAGGAGGAGAGATAAGGAGCAGCAGGGGGAGAGATCTGAGGAGAATGAAGATGATGAGGAGGGAGAGATAAGGAGGAGCAGGGGGTTGAGTTGAGGAGAGATGATGAGGATGATGAGGACAGATTGGGAGATGGAAGGGGAGAGATCTGAGGAGAGAGCGTGGAGGATGATGATGATGAGCGGCGGAGGAGTGGGAGCATATTGATGAGGAGGGATGATGAGTAGGGGGAGACAGCTGAGGAGAGATGATGATGAGGAGAAATTATGAGGAGGAGCAGGGGAAGAGATCTGAGGAGAGATGATGAGGAGGAGAGATGAGGAGGAGCAGGGGGTTGAGTTGAGGAGAGATGATGAGGACAGATTAGGAGGAGGAAGGGAAGAGTGACGGAGACGTTCTTGTGATGAGGGAGAGATGATGATGACGGAGAATGAGGAAGAAATGTGAGGAGGGATATTTGAGGAGGAGAGATAGGAGGAGCAGGGGGCATAGATCTGAGAGAGATGATGAGAGGAGAGACTATAAGGAGGACAGGGCGGGGATGACTGAGAAGAGATGAGCGGAGGAATGAGATAAGGAGGGCAGGGGGATAGATTGAGGAGAGGTGAGGAGCGAGGAGAGTATAAGAGGAGCAGGGGAGGAGATAGATCTTGAGCAGAGATGATGAGGAGGAGGAGATGAGGAGGGAGCAGGGGTTGAGTTGGGAGGAGAGATGAGGGTATTGTGAGGACAGATCATACGGAGGAGGGAAGGGGAGAGATTGAGGAGATGTGATAAGGAGAGATATCTCCAATTAAATCTAGGTGAATTTCCATGAATCGACGTATACGTCACTTATAATTGGGCGCTGAGATTGTTCTTGCCCCGGGGGGCAAGGCATGTCTCGCTACGCACATGCTATATGTAATGTCTAATCGTCATTATATTCCCTTCTGAAACACTCTGCTCTGCACAAGCCTGCCTCCTCTTTACTCCAACGTTCCCACTACTCCGCCCTTCCTTCTCGGAGGACTCTGAACTCTCACCTCCTCAGTAAACCTTCCTCTAACCATACCCACATTCTCACAAGTCTAGATTTATATTTTTACCAGTGAAACGTTTATTGACACTTATTACTAAAAAGGATATAAGCGTGGAGGAAAATGCAGATTGTGAGGAATAATCATGGGGTAAGATTGGTGCTAAGGGAGCTCACAAGTGGAAAGTAAGCTGCCCACAGTGAGAATACAGAATAGCCACGGTGAGGGAAACTGTGATCGTTGTCAGGAAAGTGATACAAAGGTATTGACACAAGTGACAATATTAACCTCGTATGCACAAAATGAGAGATTGCGCTCGTCAATAAAGATGGTCCACCCTCTCAGCGCGACTAACTGTGGTATTATGCTATCATGTGACATGGCGCGACAGTTAAGTAATGCACGTACATCAGTTCAATCTTTTAGCGCGTGGCGTATTTGGGGGTACCCGTTTACCACAACAGCAGACATCCAGCCCACTGTGTGGACCACCTCCGCCGTTTTCTCCCGGCCAGGTGAGTACAGACGTCCACGTATCCAGTGGCCTGATCCGATAACGTCAAGGGCTTGTAGCGCAGCTGCTACACGCGGTCGTGAGGTCCAGTGTGTCCGCCGTTTCAATAATTAATTACAGCTCCCACACTGTGGCTGAGGGACTCGTTACCCTGATAACGCGCGAGGAGGAGCTCCTTGTGTTCGGCGGTGACGTCACTGGATCGTGGCACATGCAGTGACAACCAGCGCAGCGTCGGTTGGTACAGGGAACCGCAGGCACGTGAGAAATGTCAGTGTGTAGGAGTAGCTAAGGACAAAGTACAGTGCAAATCAATCCTAGTTATATTTTACCATCTAAAACCTTTTTATTGAACCCTTATTAATACAACCTACCGACGCCTCCCCTAATTAAGAGGCTCTCCCCGTGACACTTTTTTTAAATGGGTTTGAAGCAGGGGTCTCCGGAGCTGAACCGCATTGATTTCAGCTCGGGGACTCCGGTGCCTATCGAGTACTTACTCTATGGGTGGGTGTGGGCCGGTAGCAGTCAGACGGGCTATCAATATGGCGGCTCTTTAAATGTCCTGCCGGCCAATTAGAAGCCGTGATTGTCATCCTTTGGCTTCCTATTGGCCATGTGACGCGGACTTTTAAATCACGCCACAAAGATACAACATACCGTAGGTTCTGAACTGCGGTATCTCGGAAAGAAGGCGGGTCCCAGAGCGAATCAACACAGTCCGCGGCAGGCGGAGACCCTAGCTCATAACATAATAACCCTCCTCTGTACTCTGAAGGAGTTTACTGAGTTGGATATATCAGTGGCAGTGACTCAGTCTCTCAGACCTGGTCAGGGTGCAGGCTGGCTAGTCTCAGACCTGGCTCGGGTGCTGGGTGCAGGCTGGGCTCAGTCTCTCATACCTGTTAGGGTGCTGGGTGCAGGCGGGGCGGTCTCTCAGACCTGGTCAGGTCCGGGTGGGTCTGCAGGTGGGCTCAGTCTCCCTCAGCCCGGTCAGGGTGTGGGGCAGTGCAGTTGGGCTCAGTCTCTCAGACCTGGTCAGGGTGCTGGGTGGGTGCAGGCTGGCTCAGTCCTCAACCTGGTAGGGTGCGGGGTGGGTGCAGGCTGGGCTCAGTCTCTCATACCTGGTCATGGTGCTGGTGGGTTGCAGGCTGGGCTCAGTCCGGCCTGGTCGGGTGCTGGGTCAGTGCAGGCTGGGCTCAGTCTCTCCGACCGGGTGGTCAGGGTTCTGGGTCACGCAGGCTGGGCTCAGTCTCTGCAGACCTGGTAGGGTGCTGGAGTGGGTGCAGGTGGGCCAGTTTTATAACTGGTCAGCGGGCTGGGTGCAGGCTGGGGCTCGTCCTCAGACCTGCGTCAGGGTGTGGGATGGGTGCAGGCGGGCTCAGTCTATCATACTGGTCAGGGTGCTGGGTGGGTGCAGGCTTGGCTCAGTCTCTCAGCCCTGGTCAGGGTGCTGGGTGGGTGCAGGCTGGGCTCAGTCTCTCAGACCTGGTCAGGGTGCTGGGTCAGTGCAGGCTGGGCTCAGTCTCTCAGCCCTGGTCAGGGTGCTGGGTCAGTGCAGGCTGGGCTCAGTCTCTCAGCCCTGGTCAGGGTGCTGGGTCAGCGCAGGCTGGGCTCAGTCTCTCAGCCCTGGTCAGGGTGCTGGGTCAGCGCAGGCTGGGCTCAGTCTCTCAGACCTGCTCAGGGTGCTGGGTGCAGGCTGGGCTCAGTCTCTCAGACCTGCTCAGGGTGCTGGGTGCAGGCTGGGCTCAGCCTCTCAGACCTGGTCAGCGTGCTGGGTCAGTGCAGGCTGGGCTCAGTCTGTCACACATGGTCAGGGTGCTGGGTGGGTGCAGGTTGGACGTGGATATGCAGATAGAATAAGGATTTGCGCCAGGGACTTTTATAGTTCAAACAAGAGCTTTATTCACATCCGTTTATAATTCTCACCATATAACAGACAGACTTCACTTGAGACATAAACTGGTGGCAAACAATATGGTTACTCTGCGCTTCTTCCCCTGGCAGCCCTCACTCCTACGCTGGGGAGGTACGTGCGCTGGGGAGGTACGTGCGCTGGGGAGGTACGTGAGCTTGTTTCCATTAGTATTGGTTAGATTGTCAATCTCCTGCGTAGCGTCAATAATGCCCCATCTCAAGTGGTCCGACGGTGGGAATACACTCTATGCTAGGGGATCAGTATCCCGTTACTCTGTGTACTGCCCACCTCTTCCATGCATATTGGATCGTGAGTTTACTTAGAACCTTCCTGTGAGGCCGATCCGATTATGCTCCGGAGCTTCTACTCTGAGAAGTTGCTGCTGAGCACACACTCACTCCTCTTCACTCTTGGGCCTTTACTATCGGCAAGAACGATATAGGGCACGTTCCCAAGCTGAAACCAATAAAGGTGACAGAACATCCTTACTACATATAACCATACACACAAACCTATATACAAGACTCACAATGAGGCCCCTCCAACTGCCACTCTCTGGGAACCTGCTTCTAGAACATCCAGGGCAGCTCTATATACCCTCCCGTCTTCTTATGATGATGTCACTGGTTATGAGACATGCAGAGGAGGGGCTATCCCTCTCTGCATAGTCCTCCTACATCACATGATGCAGAGGGGGGTAACTTGAGTGATCTCACAGTTACCCTATGAAGGCCATAAACCCCGTATACTAACTACTAGTCCCCAAAAGCGGGCCTACACCTATACTGTATATATATTTTAAAAAAGGGGGTCGCTAGGAGGGTTCCTTTATACGCGCTTACACAATTTGCAGTGACACGATACCCCGTGTTGATTATACCCGTGGTCAGCTTAATACTTTCTAAAAATAAATAAAATAACCCCTAATCCAGGTTAAAAAAACCCACAGAGTAGCAGTAGATGCAAATATCCAGAAAGAGGCACTCCTGCACATGGCATGGCGCCATCTTGTATAAGTGCCAATGTTTCTCTCCTGGAATTAGCGACAAGGGATGTATGTTCACCCGGACTTGAGTTTGAGCGTTTTTGCCCGTGTTGGACATGCGATCTGGGCCTCAGGAACACGGAGTTATGGAAATCTGTGCGAAAATAGAAATGTGTCCCTCAATGTCTATTTGATCAAGCGTACATGGGTGGTGCGATATAGGGGGAAATATACAGTACACGCATAACGAGGCACACTGTCCCTAAGCTCCCATATAGCTTATTGCACAGGGATCCCAACGGCAGATAACACGGTGCGATAACTGATCTTGGACATTAGTAAATACTCCAGAACCAGGGAGTTTCCTGATGTAGATCCATGGCAGACATATCAGGGGGTACCTACAGATCCAAACAGTGTCCAAAAGAGAGGTTCTGGGGGACTAAACAAACAAGAATGTTGACTTGTCTTTCCCTCCCCCTTCCCCCACAGCTAGAAATGTCCCGGAGACTGCTGGACAGAACAAGAAGGGCAGAGGTGGGAGTAACAATGACCCATTCCCTTATCTTTATTAGAGCACCCCCTAATGGACAAGCAAGACGAGTACATGAATGGGACAAATCTTTGTTGGCAAAGGGAAGACGGAGTCTCAGCACCTTCCAGAAGAGCCACTTATTCATATTCAATAACAGCTTCCAATCTTCTTTATAACACAGATTACTCGCCAGGGATCAGTCTGCCACACTGGGCAACGTTATGTAGCCAGGTCCCCCTCTGGCTCCCGGATCCTCCGTTCCCCTCCCTTATCTCTGTCACGGTGAGGGCAATTGTGGGAGGCACAGGGTTTGCCGGTGGCTCCCTTCGCAGGGCGCCACCATGTTTAGTTGCGCGGGGCTCGCGTATGCGCGCAAGTGGCATTCAGGATGCGGTGGCCATTGCAGGTTGCGCAGGCGCAGAGTACCATGCGCATGCGGCGGCCCATAGAGATAGGCTCCGTGGGGACTACAAACCCCATGGTGCTCAGGGGCAGTACACCATGTGACGCCAGGGAGCCAATTGCACGGCTAGGTCCCTTGCAGGAGGTGATAGTGATTCGCGCACTGGCAGAGGAGGAGTTAGTCAGAACTGGAGTGAGGTAGTGATAGGAGATGTGTGTGTGCAGGGGTCTGTGACCTGCTGCAGTAGGCCAGAATTCCCCCAAGGCCCCAGCTAGGCCCCGACTCCTATACCAGTTTGTGGCAGCTACAGGGAGAGGCCTTAGATAGGGACTTGCCCTGTTAGCTATTTGCAAGTCAGGGACAAAGTGCCATTTGCGAGAGACTGACATTGTGGTCTGGGACCAGACTACTGATTAAAGCAGAAGCTGACTTCATGGTGGGATCATCCGGCTGGATGTCATCCCAGGCAAAGCAGAAAGCACAGTGGAAGACATCGCGGGATCGCGGATCCCTTCTGATCCATGTCGGCGCGCCCGGGTGCTGGAGCGCCCGGCAGGTACCATTACAACAAGTGCACCAACTCTAACACCTTCAATAAGTGGGCCGCGCAGTCACACACTGGGGGTTGGGTGGGGACACTGTGGGACATCGAGGGACTGGGAGTCTCAGGACACGGTGTGGGTTACACGGGGGTGGGGTACAGCCCTGCGAGGGGCATGGGTAGTTGTACCTATAGTTTGGTAGAGTTATAAGATATATTAGAGTATAAGGTTAATGTGTGCCAGTAAAGGCCTTTCTATTTACTGTGTGTGTGGTTATTGTTTGGGTCCTTTGAGGGGCTTCTCCCACTCCGTTGGGACTCCTCCCAGGTGGAGGCGCTGCACCAAAGTTATAAGTATATCGCCCCAGGCTCCCAGTGGTGGAGGCTTCTGCGAGCCAACAGGTTTAAGGGCAGCATTGGTACCCATCTTGTTTAAGGGAAACAGGACTAGTTATCCTTGCAGTGGTGAGGTCGGTGAGGGGGGGGGGGGGGGGGGGGGGGGGAGAAACTCCTGTTTCTTCCTGAAATGGTTGTAGAAAAAGATGGTTGCAATGTGTGCAGAATGAATTGTACATTGCCCTTCAGATTATCACCGAGGAGATGATGTTTATATAACACGGAATTTAGACAATGCCAAAATAATGCACGTGTGTGTGTGTGTGTATAGGGGCTGAAGGAATATTGAACTTTGGGGAAGTCCCTGTACCTCCCAGTACTGCAGGCTGGGACAGAACAGGGACTTATTGTGCAGCGCTGCGCACACTATCAGCGCTATCGTTATTGCTAGCTCTATCTATAGCACTGCACGTGTGTGCAGCTCGGCCCGTAGAATTGGGGACACGTGGAGGCGCATCTGGACAGAGAGTATTATAATGTGAGTACTTCCCATTACTCTCACAATATATAGTTGCTCAGTACCAGGAGACCGGGGGACGGACGCACGGACGCCGCTTTGTGTAGGAAGGCAGATTCTTGGCCAGAATGAGACATCGAGATGAGCTATGGGACCGAATCATCGTCACACTAAAGGACAATGCTGCGATTGTGTTACGCAGGGTTTTCATTTGCTTACCTGTACAACCATGTATACTTATGTAACACGTGTCCCCCCCACCCCACCTCACTTAGGGACCAGTGTGTGGGAGCGGGCACATTACCTCGCTGTTGTGGTGCTGTACCTGTTGGTTCGCAGGAGGTCTGAGTAGTCTGCTTGATGTTATGAGACATGACAGGACTGGCTCGCACAGGTTTCTGTGTTCTTCACAATGGTGTCAGCGCCTCCAGCAGTGATGGATCCCACAAAGTGTAGGCGTCAGCCCCCATCACTACACACTTTACCTCCCTCCAGCCCAGGAGCTGACACCTTAGGCAGAGGTATCTTTAAAGGGTCTTTATTCATGGCATCACACAGCATCTTTCTCTAGCACCATATTCCACTCCACACATCCCTGGACTTCTAGACGGTGCATTCTCTCTCCACTGCTCTGCTCCAGGTGGTCTTAGGCTAGCCAGCCCAAGTGAGCAAGCTTACCCCGCCGTGGGGAAGACTCACAGCTCCCAACTTTCTCACCCTCCTTCAATCTAGCCAGGGATCAGAGACGGACATGCTCCCCCTCCTTACTCCAGGAGCAGGGGGTAACACAACCTCACTCCCTGAGGAGCAGGGAGCCAACCCACCTCACCCTCTCAAGGGCTGAGGGGAAGTCCTCCTAACTTTAGGCTACTCCCCTAGAAACTTATGGAAGCGGCGGGCTCATGGACTGTACCCACCTACAAGGGGCTGTACACAGGCCATGAGTCACCACAGACCTTCCATCACTTTCTGGGGATGCAGAAGGGGGGTCAAGGGCCCACAGATTAACCTGCTAATGCCTGGATCTTAACAGGATTTACATAGCAGATACACTATGTGGGGAGAAACAGGTACAGCTGGACATATCCTGTTACACTTAGATTGTAAGCACTTCGGGGCAGGGACTCCTTTTCCTAATGTTACTTTAATGTCTGAAGCGCTTATTCCCATTATGTTATATTATTATGTCCTGTGAATTATTGCTGCGAAGCCCCGAGTACCTGGCTGGAAGTATGGATAAAGGCATACATAGGTACTCAAAAATACGTCAGCAGGTTCAAGTGTGCGTTTGTCCTAGAGGTGCTTACTTCTGATGTAACTTGTGATATACCCTTCAACAAGAGAATATCCCACCGCTGTAAAAGCATTGGCAGCCTCACCGCTCTCCTCTTTGTGACATGATGCTTGGCAAACATCATACACATTACATACATTACAATAGCACCATGGGAATGTTCCTTGTTGGCGTGAACCTATTCCTGAGTTCTCTTCCCGTGCCGCTTTCCCATGGAAGCCTTCGGCGGGACCGCACTAATCAGGGAAGCATTCTGCCCCACCTCCTTGTTGTACTCCCTGGGACCCGGTTTCCAGTATCTGTGCTCTGTATCTCCCTTCCTGAGATACAGAGTGCTGTATAAGGGCGCTGGCTGCCAGATTGGTACAGAAACAAAAACGGTTGAGTAACCCCTCCATGCTTTGTTTTGGTGGTGATCCTTTCATTTAAAGAATCAGTCCCACGTAGAGGAGAAAATGCAAAGAATAACGTGGTGTGACCGGCTTCCTTAATCAATAACTGGTCAAAATACTAATAGATTTGTACCCCGAGAAAGGTTTACGTTTTCCTTTTTGTGGAAACGCAGAATTCATGCGTATCAGCGACATCTTCATATCTAACAACGGAACCAGATTTACTTTGCAAACAGAAAATGATTAGGTGCAGATTTGAGAGTTTGACTTTATGGAAACATTCAAATGTTCAAAAACTATTTTTTTTTTAAATTGATTTATTGCATTTAATGCCAATCGCCTACATTTAGCCAATTAAAAGGAGAAACAAGGTAAATGTAGACGAGCTAGAAGTATTTGAAACCATGGTTTAAATTAAACTTTTAATGTCGCACATAGTGACCCAACGCGTTGCGTGTTTTTTTTTTTAATCTCTTTTGATAAGACTGTTTGATCTGTTGTATATACATGGAGACTGTTCACCCAGTCTCGCCCACCTGGTGTTTTGTTTGGCTAGAAGATGTCCAAAGAGATCACTGGACAGAAAAATATTTAACAGATAACATTGAAATAAACGGAGCGGTAGGAGAGAGAAACAAACGTATTTTGTCATAAGAAGCAGTGAAAATGTGGGACTCTAGCGGGTAAGGGGATTAGTCCCAAGCGGTTTCACCCATTGAATGCATTCATACAATCCAGGGGGAGCACGTAGGAGAGAAGACAGCAACACAAACACTAAGTGCAACACTGGATGATAATCAGTTTGTAGCTTGGCTCTATACACAGCCTACTCACAGGATGCTAGATGTCAAAAGGCAGTTTCAGACAAAGCTGTGGTTGTCAGTTGGTCTGTTGTGATCAAAATGTCATCCACAAAGCTCAGAAGAGATGACCCCAGTAAAGAGATGAAAAGGAGCTCCAAAGCACAGATCAAAACGGATAAAAGTAATTATTTTATGTAATGAATTTAAAAAAGGGCACTTACAATAGTACAATATAAAATGGGCACGTAATACTGAGTGTGAAAGAGAAGACGCACAGCGTGTAATCCCACCGCCCCGCTTCAGTTTGACATCTGTTAATCTCAGGTAAGTACTCAGCGACCGATCGGTAACCAGCTGATGTCATCCGTGGTCTCTGCTCCGTCGCGTCCTTGAAACTCTGACGTCACCTCCGGTTTGGTTCTCGCGGTGTGCAGGCTGTTTGCGGCGCGTCTCCTCTCTTGCTCAAGGTAACGGCTTCATCAGGAGTGTCGCGCCCCTATCCTTACACAAGGTATAAATAACCCGTGCAATAACATGCTAAGTAAAACATCCTGGTGATCGGTGCTAGTTATTGGGAAACACAATCCCGTCAATGTGAAACCGGTAACATGAAGTGACTAACCTATCATGGCAACATATCACAGATCTAGTACAGAGAATTCTTTATTCAAATTCAATTATGTTGGTTAATGGTATTTATAAAACACATGAAATGTGTGAACTATCATCCACATGTAACTAGAATGCATATCCAAATGTTTAATGCATAATCATATGGAAATCAGTATGTTGTTGGGGAAATCAGTTACATAGATCAGGCTACAACATGGTATCTGTTATAGAGAACAATGTACAGGGAGCGATGAGAGAGCGGGGTACCCGGTAGAGGAACCTCTAAGTAATGTTAATTAGCTGTATACACAGCTCATTCGTAGATAAACCACAGCCGAGATAGTTCATATCGTTACAATAAAACTAATACAGAGATATCTGATATAGAGAACAGTGTATGGGGAGCGATAAGAGCGCGGGGTTGGGCGGCCTCTAGGCAATATTAATTGTTTGTATATAGAACTCAATTGTGGATAGACCACCTACCGAGTGATTATTATTAATGGTAATACGGATGGTAAATCATACATCAAAAGTAGGAAATGGCCGAGTAGAGCAAAAAAACTCGATGATACACAGTAGTCATCAGAATAACAATCATCAGGTAAGTGCTTCTAACTGCACTGAGCCAGAGTGACCGTGTTTACACAAGATGTCGTAAAAAAGGATAAAGACACATGATGTTAGGTGGAAAGGAAGAGAGAAGAGGTGGGGATTTTCTCAGGGAGATACATGGTTATTTTAGAAAGGGAATATCTATTTCCAGAATGTTTCCCCTTTCAGCCACTCTGACTCCCTATCTCCACCTCTCCAATGCTGCAGAACGTGTTCTAGGGCTATAAATGTCAGGCCGGCTGGGTCACCTTGGTGACATTCAGAAAAATGATTGGGTAGACTGTGGGCAGCGAGTCTTCTTTTTATACTACTAAAGGTGTTCGATAATCCTGGTCTTTATTGGCCTCACTGTTTTCCCAACATGTTGTAGTTTGCAGGGACACTCCAACAAGTACATTACATGGTCTGTCCTGCATGCTATGCACGTGTCCGCTGTAAAAACCTCACCCGTAATGTTGGAACAAAAATCGGTGTTATTGTGTGAACTGAATTGGCAGGCCCGACACGTTTTACAGCCGCAGAATCCTTTACTACGATTTAACCAGCCATTGTGACCAGACCGTTTCTGTCTCAATGCACTGGGCGCTAATTTGTTTTTTTTTAGGTTACAAGCTTTCTTGAATATCACATTTGGTCTATCTGGGATATTAGTCCCAAGAACAGGGTCGTTTTTTTAGTATGTCCCAATGTTTGTTTATAATACTTTTGATCTTCCCAGTTGTATCCAGTAAGGAATGCTAAATCAAACTTCCCACTGTTCATCTGATTTCTCTCTTTTGGCTTTAGTAAGTCACTCTTAACTAACCTGTCAAGCTTTGTTGAGGGCTTCATTAATTGTTTCTCTCCAATAATCCTTTTCTAGAAATCTTTGCCAGGTCATATTGGCCTGTGTCAAAATCTGTTCTCTATCCGTGCAGTTCCTTCTAATCCTGGTAAATTGTCCGGATGGAACATGGTCCATCAATCTGGGCAGATGGCAACTGGATCTTAGAATATAGTTATTTTTTATAAATTTCCTTAAAATAGGTCTTTGACTTGCTAGAAAACAATGCTATGTATATAGTTAAGTGTAGGAAATTAATCTGTTTATTATTCCATTGGCTGGTGAATCTTAAATCACTTGTGTTCGTATTCAGTGTCAAAGAACTTTACTAGGCCTTCCTCACTTCCCTTCCACACTAGACAACATCGTCATCAATAAAATGACGATAGAGTACTAGGTCCGCACCGAGCTCATCACCGGATCAGATGTTAGTATTCTCCCAAACGGCCATAACAGATTGGCATAGCTTGGTGCGAACCTAGTCCCCATCACCGTTCCACATTTTTGTAAGTAAGAATCTCCACCATACCATAAGTAGTTATGGCCAAGGATGAATTTGATACTGTCAATAATGAAATCTAACTGAAGCTCTGGTAGATTCTTATCTTCTTGTAATATTTGCCTTTTAGCCACACACCCCTTAGTATGTTGTATAGCTATATATAGTGACGTTACAAGTTGCTAATATATTATCTTCCTCCCATTTTATATTGTTTAGAGTGTTTAATACATCTGTAGTGTCCCTTAAGTAGGCTTTTTGTTGCGTCATATTTTTGAAGAAATACATCAATGTACAAGGATAAGTTCGCTGTTAGTGAGTCAATCCCCAAGACAATAGGTCTGCCTGGGGGATTGACTACACTCTTGTGCACCTTCGGGAGGAAATAAAATACTGGCAAATTTGGTTTATTACTATATAGAAAATTGTATTCATGTTCATTGAGTATTCCTACTTCTTTCCCTTTATCCAAGAGACACTTTAACACTTCTATATTCTCCTTAGTGGGGTTAGAATTAAGTTTAACATATGTCTCCGTGTTTCCCAATAAACGGAGGGACCCTGCATCATAATTTGCCCGATTCTTCAGAACAACCCCTCCCCCTTGTCAGCCTGTTTAATGACTAAATTGTCATTATCCAACAGTTCTTTTAGGGCCTCTTTTTCATTTTTAGTTAAATTATCTCTGTGTTTGGGTTGGTTCTGCATTAGGCTTTCAAAATCTTTCATGATTATTTAGAAGATCTCCATGTGATTGCCTTTTGCAAAATGGGGATAAAAAGTAGACCTTGGTTTAAGTTCTGTATGGATGAAATGTCTCACTTGTTGTACTATCGGTGAATGCTCCGTGACATTATGGCAACGGAATTAAATGGCAATCTAATGGACTGATAACATGGCCTCAACAATGTTTCCATGGGACAGAGATAACGTCTCCCGTGCCTGGTGTGGGACCAGGGCCACGTGATCAAGTGAAACTTCAGTCAGAATGTCCGTGGCACCAAAAGTGAGACTGCCCCATTAAATGGCAAGATCCGGCAGTCGCCCAGAACGGTAGGATCCCACCGCTGCCGCTCTGCGTCTCACACACACACACATGGCCGGGGCAGAGTCACACTGAAAACTTTACTTACTCTCTTCTACAGCATCGAACAAGAACAAAATGAAAAATTAATAATAATAAAAAAAACACAATACGAGGACAAGTGGGGGCGGGAGTAAAAGTCCTAGAGGTTCACGCCGATAGGTCGCTGTTGTCGAACCTCTCCCGGTCGTAAACCTCGGCCATGACTTTCCGCCCGGCAAACCAGCGGCCGTTCAGGGCTTGGATGGCTTTGTGAGTCTCGGAGATCATGGAGAACTCCACGAAGATCTTGACAATGATCTCTGCGTCCTCCTCCTCTCCCTGCTTCTCCTGGTAGATGATGACCCGGTTTACCGCACCAAATTTGCCGCACTCCTCCGTCACCTCCCCCTCCAGGTCGTCATCTATGTCGTGGGGGTCCACCATGTTACGCAGGACCATCACCGTGGACTGTGAAGGAGAGATGGGGACAGGTGAGGAGGGGACTGAACCAAGCTAATAAAAAAGGCGCATTGCCCCCAAAATATGACCTATCCTACAAGTGAGGTGATATTGCTTCACCCCACAAGGAACCACAGAGCTGTTTTCCATACAGACTTCAAAGAGACTTATCAGAAACACAGTCTCATCCTAAGCATCTCTGACGAGACTCCTTGAAGTCCAGTAATGCCAGAAACCGTGAGGGGGCTTAGCAGTCATGTTTCAGGAATAATAAACCCTGTTTCACAAACTAGAGCGGCGGAAACAGCCAGTGTGCTGTATTAGTTTTGGGAAGGCATGTAGAACAAAAAACATATCCTGGGAAACTGCACCGCTGGCTAAAGACGAATAAACATGAACATGGAATACAATCAATCAATCTGTCTCTCTCTGCTCGTACAGCAAAATAAAAGCCTGTGAAGAGATGCTGGGATTACTGGAATGCCATCTTGGTACCCCGCCTCCTGTCCCCCCCGAGGCCGACCATCCCATATTAAGAAATGTTGGAGTCTCAAGATGCGTTATGTCCATTTTTATATGTTAATAATTTCTCTGCCGCCCCCGAGGGCAATGTAACTTCATAGTGTGAAGATGTTAATCTTTGGATTTGTACCCTCTCCCAATCAGCACTTCTCAGTGTGTTGCAAGCCCCTCTGGGAATTTTGACAGCAACGGTGTTGGAGATGCAATCTGACCAATGGGAGAGCTGTACACGAGTTACGAGTCCTCTTCTCAGCCGTCTTGCAGAGACTTGTGGCCATGGACACGGGTGCAACTACGCGCTTGGAGAATTAAATTCCTGCAACGCACCCACACATTCACAACTATACACTACGCCAGAGACTGGATGTTTAAACAGACTCCTCTTTAGGGTTCACCTCAGGACTTGTGGGTAAAAATCCACCCTCCTTAAAAGCAGGCCGTAGGCGACAGGTTATCTGGGCTCTCTGCTCTACCCATAAGTTTCCAACTGTTAAAGAAAGCTGCACAGAAAAGGCACCAATTCCTCGCTGTTCCCAACAGAGGTGCCCGAAGGCCCGTAGCGACCTTGCTCAGGACACAGCAATTTGGACAGATCCAGTATTCGGGGCAAATGCCACCGTCTCCTTTGTAGTGTAAATACTACAGCAGTAAAGGATTAGCCCGTCGGAGGACATCGAAGCCTTCTCTGTAAGACTGCTGTATGTGGGCCCATTCCTTCATGCGTAGTGACCTTTCTTTGGAGGACGTGCTGCGATCATATAACACAAAGGTTTGTAACTCAGGGGCCCACGAAAGTTCTACGTAATAAGGAGGGGGGGGGGGGGGGGGGAGCTAATGACAGCATGAGAGGTTTCCCGGGACTTTTTTTGGTCACTCTACAATAGCGCTCCAGTAAAAAAATGAAACCATTGCCTATACTACTATATATATCTATATAGACTGGGTGAGTTTAGTATAACAGAGAATTGGGGTCCCAGCTAATCCCAATACAACACACAATGTTTTGATGACCTCTCTCTGTGTGCGGTGGGCAGGAGAGACCATTCCCTGGCAGCGTCGCTCACCTCTTGCTTGCGCATCAGTTTCTGCATGACCATGTGCCTGGCGCTGCTCCCGGAGATGCTCATGTGTTCCTGCTCGCTCAGCATCTCCGGCCTCTCGGACTCCGGCAACAGCTCCTCCTCCAGATCCTTCTCTTTCTTTATCTCCAGCTGGATCATGGCCGGAGGGCTCGACAGGATGGGGTTTACCAACCCCACCTGTGGGATGATCATTGGGAGAGGGGGACGCACAGGGGTCACGCCTGGGGGGAGGAAGGAGACATGATTATCAGTGAACTAATGACTAACTCCTTGGAGAGTGCACAGCTATAACATTTCAGTGGTAAACACAAGCTTCGGCTGTTTTTACAATCTTTATCTATTCTCTCTTGGTGAGACGACTGTTTCGTCAGTCCCCAAAACTAGAGGTGAATTGTCTCTGCTTTGTCCATTGTTTGTAGGGTAATTATGATGAGCAGAAAGAACAGAGAAAGGGATTCTTGTTCAGATCTGCAGAATTCCCGTATAACCGGATGCAAAGAAGTCAGAGTTAATTACAGCTCGCTGACTCTTCCCTGGGGAAGCCGACTACTTGTCTAAGACATGTTTTCACTCGCTGTTTTGTCATTTAGCAACATGGACTGGATTTGCAATAAAGTGAAAGCACGTGGCTGCAGTCTTGTAACCTTCTGGCCAAAGGGTTTAACTAAATGACCCTTACTCCTGAGCAGATTAGCACTGAGATATTGTATTATATGTTGTCATTTTGTATGATGCACTGGCCTGGAGGTGAGGCCCCTCCTCCCCAGGGTTTAAAGTTCACCCCACACCACTTTCCAATGAGCCTTTTTATCATGATCCTGTGTGTCACAGACTGAGGAAGGTCTGTCCCCCTCCAGCAGAAAAGAGAGGTGCATGAGAATTGTGCCAGGTAGTGTTAGGACATGCAGACTGATCATGCCGTGACGTGGCTGCAGGCTTATAACGCTTTGGCCAAAGGGTTTAACTAAATGACCCTTACTCATGATCAGATACGCACTGAAGTATTGTACTATATGTTGTGTCATTTTGTGTGTTGTGATGGCCTTTCTGTTTTTCATGTGAGAGAAGTTTCAGAGGTTATATTCAATAACTTTGCAAATCCACAGAGTACAGCCCTGAAAAGCATCCGCAGCGAACGTACAGAACATTGCATGCACGATGCGTTTCTAACAGATGATTTAAAGATTTATAGCTGGTGCAGTGATTCTCAATCAGGGTGCTGTGACCCTCTGCCAAGGGTGCCAGGGGAACCGTGGTGTGCCATAAGCCTGGGCCAAGTGTTCCGCGGCCCCCGGGAAAGCCTTAGCTGGCTGCTCGGCGTGCACGTCCAGGACTCCCTGGAGATGCAGAGGCTGCGATCATCCTCTCTCAGCCCGGCAAAGGGGAGAGAGAGAGCAGCTTCCATCTCCAGAGCAGGAAAGGATTGGAGGTGTGACGGCCGGGGGAGGTGCGATGGCCGGGGGAGGTGCGACGGCCGGGGGAGGTGCGACGGCCGGGGGAGGTGCGACGGCCGGGGGAGGTGCGACGGCCGGGGAGTTGACGACGGCCGGGGGAGTGCGCGGCCCGGGTAGGTTGCGACGGCCGGGGGAGGTGCGACGGCCGGGGGAGGTGCGACGGCCGGGGTACGCGCGTTTGTGAAAAGGAGGGCGAGTCCTGTGTAAGGAAGGAGGGGATGAGTGAGGCCGGAAGAGCAGGGTGCCCCGGGATTTGAACAATCCTTCAGGGGTGCTCCTGGTAAAAAAACAAAACGGTTAAGAACGGCTGAGCAAGATGGTGAGAGTCTGTCTACAGGTGAAGTGATTTAGACAGAGTGATTTTATCCGGTTAAAAAGCCCAGAAAGTTAATTTTACCCGGTTTGTTGGCATTTCTTCCCAATGTGTTGGTGACCCCATGGGCCACAGTCCTTATAATAGTGCCAAGAAGCTCATCCATGGCTCCGGACCTGAAACGCGTCGGGGTGAATGAGCTCAGACAGAGGAGGGCTCACCTGTAATCACGCCGGGGGCCTGCGCTGCCATCACAGCCTGCGGCAACGACCCCAGAGGCTGCGACAGGGACAGCGTTGGGGTCACCAGTCCGGGGCTAGCAAGGGTGCCAAGGACTGCAGCTCCGGCCACCGCTTCCTACATGGCAAGAGGAGACATGTTAATTCCATACTGATGTACACACACACACACACACACACACAATAGAAAAAGCCCAAGGTCACGTTTCCTTGCTGATCCCAAGTGCTACTTGTTTGTCCTTCTTCTACTTCACATTATACACAAATCTTGATAACTAAAACCCTTGCCCCCCAGGAGCTCCTCTCACCTTCTCCCACCGTTCCTTATTCTGGGACCTCTCCTTTTCCCTCTCTACACACCATCACTTGGTGACCTCATCAACCACTTTGGCTTTGGGTATCCCCTGTATACAAATGATACGCAGATCTATCCGTCCACCCCTAACCACACACCTGCAATCCAGTGCCAGGTCTCACAGCCTCCTGACCATGTCCTTGTGTATTGTGTGCCCTGCCGCCTCGGTGTAAAAAAACAGCTACTCATTTTCACCTAAACTTGTCCCACTATCACCTTTTTCTTTCAGTCAAAGGAGCCACGATCTATCCGTACATCAGAGCATGTTGCCTGGGTGCTTTCTTCTCCACCTCCATTCACGTTTAAGCTAAAACGTGTCCCTTATTCCTCCGTAACACGCCCATTTCCTCTAACTTGACTGCAAAACTAATGCCTGCCCTTATCCTCTCCCGCCTGGATTATTGTCACGTACTACTAACAGGCCTCCCTGCCTCTCAACGGTCTCCTTTGAAATCCAAAATGTTGCAGATAGAATCATTTCCCTTTCTCCCAGAATAAGGTATGCTCATCTCCTCCTTACACCCCTCTCCCGGCTCCCACCCGGCGCCAGATCTGCTCATCTCCTCCTTACACCCCTCTCCCGGCTCCCATCCGGCGCCAGATCTACAAACTTCTCCTTCTTACCTTTAATTCACCTGCTCCTACACCTGTACTGCTTACTGCCCCTACTTGTGGCACTCCCCCACACACCAAGCACCTTCTCTCCCCACCTTTAAATAAACCTTAAAACACTTCTGAAGGAAGCATTTCGTTTGCCCGGCTGTCTACTGTCCTTCAATCGCTCCTACCAACCATCAAGGCCAGGCACTGCCATCAACTGCACCTACCCACCATCAAGGCCAGGCACTGCCATCTACTGCACCTACCCACCATCAAGGCCAGGCACTGCCATCAACTGCACCTACCCACCATCAAGGCCAGGCACTACCATCAACTGCACCTACCCACCATCAAGGCCAAGCACTGCCATCAACTGCAACTACCCACCATCAAGGCCAGGCACTGCAATCAACTGCACCTACCCACCATCAAGGCCAGGCACTGCCATCTACTGCACCTACCCACTATCAAAACCAGACACTGCCATTTACTGCACCTACCCACCATCAAGGCCAGGCACTGCCATCTACTGCACCTATCCACCATCAAGGCCAGGCACTGCCATCAACTGAAACTACGCACCATCAAGGCCAGGCACTGCCATCTACTGCACCTACCCACCATCACAAGTCTTCGTTGTGTTCACCAGAGCCGGCCCGAAAAAAGAGCAAAGTCTGTGGTTGTCCCCCGAGCTTCAGACCCAGCCATGTCTTGAATTTGTCCACACAAGCTGCCCCGGCCATGTCTTTGCATGTCCCCACCAGAGCCGCGGCCAAGTCTTGCATTGTCCAACCAGACCTCCGGCCCCCGGCCATTGTCTTGCAGTCCCACCACAGCCGCCCCCGGCCATGTCTTGAATTGTCCACCAGAGCCGCCGGCCAAGTTGTGTGTGTCACAGAGCCGCCCCTCCGGGCAAGCCTTGTGTGTCCCACCGAAGCCGCCCCTGGCCAAGTCTTGCATGTACCCACCCGAAGCCGCCCCGGCCAAGCTGCGTCTTGCGTGTGGTCCCACCTGAGCAGCCCGGCAAGTCTGGCGTTGTCCCACCTGAGCCGCCCGGCCATGTCTTGCGTGTACCCAGGTCCACCCGAGACCGCCCGGCCAAAGTCGTGTTGTACCACAGAGCCGCCGCCCGGCAAGTTCTTGTGTGTCCCACCAGAGCCGCCCCCGGCAAGTCTGTGTGTGACCGAGCGCAAAGGCCAAGTTGTGTCCCACCCGAGCGCCCCGCCCCAGGCCAAGTGCTGCGTGTCCCCCTGAGCCGACCCCGGCACAAGTCTTGCGTGTCCCCACCTAGCCGCCCGCGCCATGTACTTGCAGTGTTGTCCCACCCTAGCCGCCCCGGCCAAGTCTTGCGTTTCCCACCAGAGCTGCCCCGGCCATGTCTTGTGTGTGTCCCACCAGAGCTGCCCACGGCCATGTCTTCGCGTGTCCCACCACGAGCCGCCCCGGGCCAAGTCTTGCGTTGTCCCACCCTAGCGCCCGGCCAAGTTCTTGCGTGTCCACCAGAGCGCCGCGGCCATGTCTTGCGTGGTCCCACCAGAGCTGCCCCGGCCATTGTCTGCGGGTTGTCCCACCTAGCCGCCCCGGCCAAGTCTTGCGTGTCCCACCAGAGGCTGCCCGGCCATGTCTTGTGTGTCCCACCAGAGCGCCCCGGCCAAGTCTTGCGTGTCCCACCAGAGCCGCCCCGGCCAAGTCTTGCGTGTCCCACCAGAGCCGCCCCGGCCAAGTCTTGTGTGTCACCACAGAGCTGGCCCTCGTGCCATGTCTTGCGTGTCCCCACCAGAGCTGCCTCCTGCGATACTAGTTGCATTGACATGTTTACAAGGTCTGGGTGTGCTATGTGCCCTTTATACCAAAAATGTGACACCTTATTAAGGAATTTTTAAACACATCCGTTTCAGGTGTGTTGTTCACCCAGTGAGTGACGAACACCTGGGGGGCTTCTGCGTTCCTGCCTGTCGCTTGTGTGTGACGGGAGAGTTTGCACAGCGAGGGCCCCCCCCTCCCCCTGCCTTTATTGGGTCTCTGGACGGGGTGGGTAAGGCTGCCTCTTTATTTATAGTGACGGCGACGCAACATCGCGTCCAAAACAAATGCATTGCCCGCCGTCGCGTGCGCTTTATAGTAAGCGCGGCGCGACGGTCTTGGTCGCGATCGTGGAAGTCGTCTCGTTTGATTTTTCCAGCGACCGCAGGCCTGAGTCTCCGGCACTACAAGCGTAAGCCTTAGGGGTAAAGAAAACACTTGATTGACAACCCCCCCCCCCCAAAGGGGGTCAAATCTTTTGCGTTAGATTGGTTTGTCAGCCGAGTTAGATTGTTTAAATTACTCAAATCGCGTGTATACGGTTTGGCCGGCCATTTACATTATATATTATTGCACTGGTGTATAGGTTTGGCCGGCCCATGTTGACATTATATAATTATTCTCACAATCGCGTGTATACCGGTTTGGCGGCCATGGTAACATTAATATTTATTCGCACAATCGCGTGTATACGTTTGGCCGGCATGTTTACATTATATATTTATTCGCCACATAGCGTGTTTACGGTTTGGCCGGCCATGTTACATATAATTTTCCACGGGCAGTAAGTGATGCATTATTACAAACATATGGCGCAGCTCTTTTAGAAGCCGTTGTGGGGCTCGCCTCAGGTTTCGCATATAAAGCGTCGCGGCATCAAAGCTTACCATTTTCGTGAACTCTAAGGGTGGCTGGTAGTTGTCACCAGGTATTCTGCCCGGTTGCGGTGATGAGTGCTGCCTCTCATTGCCCGTTGCTATAGCAAAACCGGTATGACAAGTCGCAGTCTTCGCAGGAACGCGGTGATGGCGACTGCGCGGTTCTATGCGCGTGTCTCTTGCCCGTTGTGATATAGCATAACCCGCATATGTTTGCAGGAGTGACAAGGTCGCGGTTCTGCGCTGCGCGGTTCTGCGGCTGCTCTTCATTGCCCGTTGTGCTATAGCATAACCCGCATATGTTTGCAGCGTTATGGACAAGTCGCAGTCTTCGCAGGACGCGGTTCTGCGCTGCGCGGTTCTATGCGCTGCTGCTCTCTTTGCCCGTTGCTATAGCATAACCCGCATATGTTTGCAGAGTATGACAAGTCGCAGTCTTCGCAGGACGCGGTTCTATGCGCTGCTGCTCTCTTTGCCCGTTGCTATAGCATAACCCATAGCATAACCCGCATATGTTTGCAGAGTATGACAAGTCGCAGTCTTCGCAGGACGCGGTTCTGCGCTGCGCGGTTCTGCGCTGCTGCTCTCATTGCCCATTGCTATAGCATAACCCGCATATGTTTGCAGCGTATGACAAGTCGCAGTCTTCGCAGGACGCGGTTCTGCGCGGTTCTATGCGCTGCTGCTCTCTTTGCCCGTTGCTATAGCATAACCCGCATATGTTTGCAAAGTATGACAAGTCGCAGTCTTCGCAGGACGCGGTTCTGCGCTGCGCGGTTCTATGCGCTGCTGCTCTCTTTGCCCGTTGCTATAGCATAACCCATAGCATAACCCGCATATGTTTGCAGAGTATGACAAGTCGCAGTCTTCGCAGGACGCGGTTCTATGCGCTGCGCTGCTTTTGCCGTTTGCTATAGCATACCCCATAGCCATAAAACCGCTATGTTGCAGAAGAGTATGACAAGTGCCAGTCTTCGCAGGACGCGGTGTGATGCGCTGTGTCTCATTGCCGTGCTATAGCATAACCCGCATATTTTGCCGCGTATGACAAGTCGCAGTCTTCGCAGGACGCCGGTTCTGCGCGGTATCATGCGCTCTGCTCTATTGCCCGTTGCTATAGCATAACCCGCATATGTTTGCAGAGTATGACAAGTCGCAGTCTTCGCAGGACGCCGTCTCCTCCATGAACCTGTTTGACCTGGGCGGGCAATACCTGCGAGTGGGCAAAGCGGTCACTCCTCCGATGCCGCTGCTCTCGCCCGCCACGCCGGGGGGTCTGCCCCCTGCAGCAGCCGTAGCTGCAGCCGCCGCAACGGCCAAAATCACTGCTCAGGTGAGGGTCCGGTAGGGAGGGAGGGGGGGGGGGGGGGGGGGAGTTTGCTGCTACTGATTATAGCAACATTACAAAAGTAAGAAAAATGCTTCATGTGTTATCTATAACATACATGTGCACACGCAGACATGGAAGTAACACACGGGCTGCACATGCTGCTGTTCAGTACACACGTATTATGTTTTATTTATATAGCGCCCAGGAGAGAATACATTGCAGGGCCCACAGTGTACAGGAGAGAATACATTGCAGGGCCCACAGTGACAGGAGAGAATACATTGCAGGGCCCGCAGTGTACAGGAGAGAATACATTGCAGGGCCCACAGTGTACAGGAGAGAATACATTGCAGCGCCGCCCCCAGTGTCAGGACGAGAAACATTGAGCCCGCAGTGTACAGGAGAGAATACATTGCAGGGCCCACAGTGTACAGGAGAGAATACATTGCAGCGCCCACAGTGTACAGGAGAGAATACATTGCAGGGCCCACAGTGTACAGGAGAGAATACATTGCAGGGCCCAGTGTACGGAGTCTGCAGCCCCACAGTGTACAGGCGAAGAGAGATAATTGCAGGCCCACAGGTACAGGAGAGAATACATTGCAGGGCCACAGTGTACAGGAGAGAATACATTGCAGGCGCCCAGGAGGTACAGGAGAGAAGAGAGATACATTGCAGGGCCACAGTGTACAGGGGAGAATACATTGCAGGGCCCACAGTGTATACAGGAGAGAATACATTGCAGCACCACAGTGTACAGGAGAGAATACATTGCAGGGCCCAACGTGTTACAGGAGAGAATACATTGCAGTGGCCCACAGTGTACAGGAGAGAAAAACATTGCAGGGCCCACAGTGTACAGGGAGAGAATACATTGCAGCACCCACAGTGTACAGGAGAGAATACATGGCAGCGCCACAGTGTACGGAGGAGAATACATTGCAGCCACAGTGTACAGGAGAGAATACATTGCAGCGCCCACAGTGTACAGGAGAGAATACATTGCAGCGCCCACAGTGTACAGGAGAGAATACATTGCAGCGCCCACAGTGTACAGGAGAGAATACATTGCAGGGCCCACAGTGTACAGGAGAGAGAATTACATTTGGCAGGGCCCCACAGTGTACAGGAAGAATACATGTGCAGGGCCCACAGGTACAGGAGAGAATACATGCCAGGGCCCACAGTGGTACAGGAGAGAATACATTGCGGCACCCACAGTGTACAGGAGAGAATACATGAAGGCCCAAAGTGTACAAAAGGAATACATTGCAGGGCCCACAGTGTACAGGAGAGAATACATTGAAGGGCCCACAGGTACAGGAGAGAATACATTGCAGGGCCCACAGTGTACAGGAGAGAATACATTGCACAGGGCCCACAGTGTACAGGAGAGAATACATTGCAGGGCCCACAGTGTAAAGGAGAGATGAGAGATACATTGCAGGGCCCACAGTGTACAGGAGAGAATACATTGCAGCACCCACAGTGTACAGGAGAGAAGAGAGAGAATACCATTGCAGGGCCCACATGTGTACAGGAGAGAATACATTGCAGGGCCCACAGTGACAGGAGGAATACATTGAGGGCCCACAGTGTACGAGAGAGAGAATACATTGCAGGGCCCCAAAGTGTACAGGAGAAGGGAGAATAAATTGCAGGGCCCACAGTGTACAGGAGAGAAACATTGCAGGGCCCACAGTGTACAGAGGAGAGAATACATTGCCAGCGCCCACAGTGGTACAGGAGAGAGAATACATTGCAGGGCCACAGGTACAGGAGAGAATACATTGCAGGGCCCACAGTGTACAGGAGAGAATACATTGCAGGGCCCGCAGTGTACAGGAGAGAATACATTGCAGGGAAATCTAATATAAGTGCAATAAACAGTCAGGCCATAGGAAAGCAAATCCCTGCCCCGGGGAACTTACAATCTAAGTGGTATGTTGGCAGACTAATGCTGCGCTTATACTGCCGGCGATGCGACCGATGACGTCACCCGTCGCTGGCTACAAGGCCAGTGGCGTAAGAAATGGGGAAGGCAGGGGGACGGAGAAGCTTTCTGATTGGCCACAAGGGGAGACGGTCGCTGAAAAAAAAATCAAATAGCCGTGACTGCCAGGTTTTTGGTAGCTTGGTCGCGACGTCTTGTGCACTATAAGTGCCGACGACAATGCAATTGTTTTGACGCCGCGTCGCCGGCACTATAAGCGCAGCCTTACAGAGACGGCAGGTGAGGGAATAAGGGCAGTAAATGGCAGTGCCTGGCCTTGATGGTAGGTAGGGGCAGTTGATGGCAGTGCCTGGCCTTGATGGTGGGTAGGTGCAGTTGATGGCAGTGCCTGGTTTTGATGGTGGGTAGGTGCAGTAAATGGCAGTGCCTGGCCTTGAGTGGTGTAGTGTACGGGTAGCAGTAGATGGCAGTGCCTGGCCTGATGGTAGGTTAGGGGCAGTGGATGGCAGTGACTGGCCTTGATGGGTGGGTAGTGGGTAGGTGCAGGTAGAGTAGATGGCAGTGCCTGGCCTTGATGGTGGGTACGGTGCAGTTGATGGCAGTGCCTGGCCTTGATGGTAGGGTAGGGCAGTTGATGGCAGTGCTGGCCTGATGGTAGGTAGGGGCAAGAGATGGCAGTGCCTGGCTTGATGGTGGGGTAGGTGCAGTAGATGGCAGTGCCTGGCCTTGATGGTGGGTAGTTTCAGTTGATGGCAGTGCCTGGCTTGATGGTGGGTAGGCATGCAGAGTAGATGGCAGTGCCTGGCCTTGATGGTGCGTAGTTCAGTTTGATGGCAGTGCTGGCCTTGATGGTGGGTAGGTGCAGTAGATGGCAGTGCTGGCCTTGAGGGGGTAGGTGCAGTGTAATGGCAGTGTCTGGTTTGATAGGGGTAGGGGAGTAGATGGCAGTGCCTGGCCTTGAGGGGGTAGGTGGAGTGATGGCAGTGCCTGCCTTGATGGTGGGTAGTAGTTGCAGTGATGGCAGTGCTGGCCTTGATGGTAGGTAGGGGCAGTAGAGTAGATGGCAGTGCCTGGCCTTGATGGTGGGGTAGGTGCAGTGCAGTAAGATGGCAGTGCCTGGCCTTGATGGGTTGGGTAGTTTCAGTGATGGCAGTGCCTGGCCTGATGGTGGGTGGTGCAAGTAGATGGCAGTGCCTGGCCTTGATGGTGGTAGTTAGATGGCAGTGCCTGTGCCTTGAGGTGGGTAGTGCATAGATGGCAGTGCCTGGCCTTGATGGTGGGTAGGGGCAGTATGATGGCAGTGCCTGGACTTGAGGTTGTGGGTAGGTGCAGTAGATGGCAGTGCCTGGCCTTGATGGGGTAGTTCAGGTGATGGCAGTGCCTGGCCTTGATGGTGGTAGGGGCAGTAGACAGAGATGGCAGTGCCTGGCCGATGGGGGGTAGGTGCAGTAGATGGCAGTGCTGCCTTGATGGTGGGTAGTAGTTTCAGTTGATGGCAGTGCCTGGCCTTGATGGTAGGTAGGGGCAGTAGATGGCAGTGCCTGCCTTGATGGTAGGTAGGGGCAGTAGATGGCAGGGCCTGGCCTTGTGATGTGGGGTAGGTGCAGTAGATGGCAGTGCCTGGCCTTGATTGGGGGTAGTTCAGTTGATGGCAGTGCCTGGCCTTGATGGTGGGAGGTGCAGTAGATGGCAGTGCCTGGCCTTGATGGTGCGTAGTTTCAGTTGCTGGCGAGTGCCTGGACTGAGGAGGTAGGGGCAGTAAGATGCAGTGCAGGCCTTGATGGGAGGTGGAGGGGCAGTATAGAGGCAGTGCCTGGCACTTGATGGGGGTAAGGTGCAGTAGAGGCAGTGCCTGGCCTTGATGGTGGGTGGTGCAGTTGATGGCAGTGCTGGCTTGATGTGTAGGTAGGGGAAGTTGATGGCAGTGCCTGGCCTTGATGGTAGGTAGGGGAGAAGAGTAGATGGCAGTGCCTGGCCTTGATGGTGGGAGGTGCAGTAGATGGCAGTGCCTGGCCTTGATGGTGGGTAGTTTCAGTTGATGGCAGTGCCTGGCCGATAGCAACGGGCAAAGAGAGCAGCAGCGCATAGAACCGCGCAGCGCAGAACCGCGTCCTGCGAAGACTGCGACTTGTCAGAACCGCGCAGCGCAGAACCGCGTCCTGCGAAGACTGCGACTTGTCATACGCTGCAAACATATGCGGGTTATGCTATAGCAACGGGCAATGAGAGCAGCAGCGCAGAACCGCGCAGCGCAGAACCGCGACTTGTCATACTCTGCAAACATATGCGGGTTATGCTATAGCAACAGTACAAGTTACATTATACACAGTGTTCGGAGCTGGAGGTGTATAGTGTGGTACAAGTTGCATTATACACAGTGTTCGGAGCTGGAGGTGTATATTGTGGTACAAGTTGCATTATAAAGTGTTAGGTGTTGGAAGAATACCGTACAAGTTACATTATACAGAGCAAATCCTGTACATAGTACCTGCGCTCCTCCCTTGGGAAGTATGCTGCGGGTAAAAGGATGGGCCTTACATTTATGGAAAACAGAATGGATCCTGCTCTCCTCCCAAATTGGGCTAAAATACACTAGTGACATGTTACATCCAGAACCCAGGTCTGTGGGACACAGGAGTCATTTGGTTGCATCTTTAGATCAAAACATGACTCAATCCTGCCAACCTCGTCACGGTAACCTCCGTTTAGCAGCAACCTGCACTGAATATATGCAATTACTTATGGTCCTGTGGACTAAACTTTGTGACGTATGTGAAGGTGCCCTGAAGGGGTTAAATAAATGAAGCATGTGCTTATTTGTGATTTAGTGCAATTAAAAGCTGGCCAAAGCCAGTATCAGAGCTCCCTTATTATAACTGTAAACGGAGAGTGAACATACACCCAAGTGTGGCATATTAATACTCACACGTTATACAGAGCAGCCTGCTCTATTCCAGACAGCAGCAATATTTCACACGGGCCAAAATACAAGATACCTTACTGCCCCCTCTAGGTGCTGCCCCGGTCACTATTCTATTCCTGCAGGAAATGGGGTTTTCTGGATGTAGTCTTAACTTCGGCTTTCCTTGTAAAAGTGATTCTTTCATTACCCACACAGAAGATACTGGCGACCAATTTAAAAAAAAACATGCCGTCTCGCTTCATAAAAGTAAGAACGATGAGCACGAGATACCCAGCGCCCAATTATCCCATTTTACATTACAATTGAGAGAAACAAAAAGGTGTATATGTATATATATATATACACATACACGATTTTGTGTATATAGCTTCTCTAATTCAATATAAAATGCACCAGCCCTTTTATCCCCTGTACCCAATTTTCCAACTCTATCTGTCCATGAAATGTCTGTGAATTGACTGTATAACCTCTGTACTTTTAATGTAACCATGTATTGTTATAACTCTGTGCCCAGGATATATACGTGAAAACGAGAGGTACAGTAACTCTCAATGTATTACTTCCTGGTAATGCATTTTATAAATAAATATTATTGGGAGCGTAAATGCGTGAACGAACGCACGCACGCACGCACGCACGCGCACACACACACACACACACACACACACACACACACACACACACACTATCCAATAGACGTGACTATTATTAGAACAAGGTTTTGTAACAGCTGCTCCCCTATGAGGATGTAGAAGGGCTCCCGTTTTTTTATCCTAATTTAGGCCAGTGACTTCCCACCATGCCTCAAAGCCACGCAGATATCCCTACTCTGGCTGGGCCACGTGCCTGCAAGACCTCAACCTTCTGAGAGCTACCAAGACGAGACACTCCCCCGTACCTCACCACCACCACCACCACCTGCTGTGCTGCTCAGAGCTCGCCATGCGGACAACTATTCCCTTCAAAGCCTGGGTCCATGTCTTGCGAGGAAAGAGACAGCAGAGAGGTAGAAGAGAAAGGAGAGAGAGAAAGGAGAGAGAAGACAGGGGACAAAGAAGAAAAACAAAAAAAAACAGGACATTGCGGCTGGTTCCTCACAACCAAACTTGTATTAGATGTCACGGTCAAATGGTGACCCCCCCGAGATCAGTGAGAAACAATTCTTATTCACTCTGCCGACCATGGAAAAAGCGGCGATGAACTTCGGTAGGAAAACCTTCCGTGGTCTTTTACCGTGATAGAAATGAAGAATTTGACAACAGGAAAATGGGCAGATTAGGTGGGCCAAGTGTCTATCTGCTGTGAACCTCACACCCGGTGTGATGTTTGGCTTCCATTCATACTTACAATAGCCTGTCTATCCCAAGCACTTTTACAAAGTCCCTTACTGCAATAGCATCTACCACCTATGCGGGGAGGCAATTTCACACATCTACCACCCATCCATGAAGATGCACGTCCTCACCTTTACCCTCAGCCTCCCTGCCTTCAGCTTCGGGACGTGTCACCTTGTTCTAACACTTCTCTCTCTCTGTCCAAGGCCGATTGGATTCACCAGGCAGAGACCATGTCAAACAAATCAGATTTTTTGGACTGTGTGAATAAGGTACTAGATCGGGGTGATACGGATAGTGATAGAATAAGGTACTAGATCAGGGTGATATGGATAGTTAAAGGATCAGGTACTAGATCATGGTGATATGGATAGTGAAAGAGTCAGGTACTAGATCAGGGTGATATGGATAGTGAAAGAATCAGGTACTAGATCAGGGTGATATGGATAGTGATAGAATCAGGTACTAGATCAGGGTGAAACACTTTTAGTAAGGCATTTAACACTGTACCACATATAGTGCCATCAGGGGCCCTCAACGCCAGTCCTCAGGACACCCCCACCCCCGGGCCCCCACCCCAACAGGGCAGGTTTTAAGGATATCCCAACTTCAGCACAGGTGGTGCAGTATTCGACAGAGCCACTGATTTCAGTCAGCTGTGCTGAAGCAGGGATATCCTTAAAACCTGACCTGGTTGGGGGGGGGGGGGGAGATGGGGATGCCGGGTGTCTTGAGGACTGGCGTTCAGAACTGCTGGCAGACGCCTGATTCTGCGGTGGCTGAATGGATAAAACACTGGCAGAGGAATAGGTAACAGTGTTGTGGTAATAGGATACATTCAGAAACGGGGAAGGGGGTAACCAGTTGAGGACCTCGAGGATCTGTGTCGGGACCCGGTGCGCTTTCATATGTTTGGGCTTGGAGGGAACGTATGCCTTTTTAAAGATGATACAAAGACCTGCAACAGGATTGATCCTCCGAGGGGGTAAGCAGAATGACTACTGGTTTCGATAGATCTGGGAAAAGGTCAGCAGTTTGGCAACTACAATTTGGGGTCATAAAGTAACAAGTCACGCACTTGGGCCGCAAAAAATCCAAAGGCAGGATATAGAATGGTACGTTAAACATGAACTACTGGAGAGGACAGGAACCTGGGAGTCTTTCCCCCAGCAAACTTAACAGTAGGAAAGCAATGTAACCGGGCAATGGGGAAAGCCATGAGGATGCTCCACCTGTGTACGGACTGGTGCTAGCAGCAGAAAGGGGCCGTGACGCCACTATGTAGATCATAGACAAGACCTCACCTGGATCCCCATGTTCAGTTCTGGAGACCAAATCTCCGGGAAGACCGTGCCGATTTCAGCTCCGGGGACCCCCGGCTCCGAGATACTTACCTCCGTAGGGGGCACCGGTAGCAGGTTTAAAGGCCCTGATCACGCTGACCAATAGGAAACCACAAGGGATGACGTCAAAGCTTCCTATTGGCCCACGGAACATTTAAAGCCGCCATTATATTCCCCACACACAGCCAATCCAGAGTTCCTGCCGGCGTCCCCTATGGAGGTATCTCAGGAGCAGGGGGTCCCGGTAGCTGAAATTACCGCGGTTCAGCTCCGGAAAGCCCCTAATGCAAAAGGATTAGCAGGAGTGCTGCTTTAATAAATCTATCTAAACCGTCACTAATAACAGGTGCTGTTCCAGATGACTACAGGGCAAATGTGGTCCCGCCTCACAAAAGTGGAAATAGGGAAGAGACAGGTAACTACAGGCCAGCGAGTCTGACCTCAGCAGTAACAAGGTTAATGGAAACGTAGGAAAGAAAAGACATTTTAAATATCTAAAATCCAGCAATTTTATAGGATTCCAGGCAGCATGGGTTGGCTTGGGGGAAGATTATGCCATACAATTCGAATGGATTACAGGAATTGTCAGCAACAACTATAATTTAATGCTAACTGCAACAATGCAATGGCAGAACATAGGATTAATTGCACTACAATGTCACCTACTATAGAGGAGAGGGACATGGGAGTCACTTCAGTGGACCTATAAGTAGATGAGCAATGGGGAAAGCCAGCAGGATGTTAGGTTTTAAAAGAAGAGGTGTTGGCAGCCAGAAGAGTGAGGTGATGATGCCACTTTATAGGTCATTGGGGAGACCTCACCTAGAGCACCGTGCTCAGTTCCCGAGACCAGAAGAACCAGATCTCCAGAAGGACGCAAGAGATTGTGCCAGGACGGGTTACAACAAAATATTTTATGATGCAGACTCGACCATGCATTAGTCAGGAACCACTAAAGGACCTCAACATGTACAGTTTGCAGACGGAAGGGGGGTGTAGGGGGATGAGAGAAACTCTGAAATACATCAATGGTTTCAACAAAGGACAGGAGGGTATGCATCTCTCAGAAGTCAGGTGGTGGCATGCTCGGGTACGTCTTCACAGACAATGTGGGGTGTTTGTGGAATAGCCTCTCAACAGGGGTAGTAGGGGCTAATATAGTAAGGTAGTTCCAAAATGCCTGGGATAGACACGAGGCTAGCCGAGCCTAAACATAGATTAAAGTCAACGATCCAACAGGGTCTGAGGTTATAGAGCAGATGGGGAAATGGGCAGAATAGGTGGGACAAGTGTCTCTTATCTGCCGCCAAATTCTAGGTTTAAAATGATCATCTACAGAGAGGAGTTGGTAACCAGATGTCTATAGAAACCAAATGCTTGATACCCAACAAGATGTCCCACACTGGATTTAACCATGGCAGAACAGTGCTGGGGCCACGGTGCAGATACACGTTGGCAGTTACGGCCACTTCTGGGAACCTACCTCAAGATTTCAACCGCTCCTGAACGGGGAATGGGGAGGGGGGGTTGGGGGGGGGGAGAAATGATCTCACTATCTCGTGCACTAACTCACAGAAGCTAACCTGCAGGGTGAGATACCTTTTAATGAGTCAACACAAGAGTTCTTGATGGATGCGTTCAGACGAGAGAATTCCAGACATCACAAGTCTCTTCTTCAGATACACTTAGGTTTGCTAATTGGAGCACTGATGCAATATATCACACTTTACATTGGGGTCCCCAGAGGACCACTGAGTAACTAAGCTACTGCTTGATGCTGCTCGGTTACATGCAGCAGTTCCCTGGGTCAGTGGTTTCCAACCTTTTAAGACTCTTCACAAATTTATGGTGACATGGGAGAACGCCTTAAATCTTTATTGCCGCTCTGTGGAACCCCAAGTTATGCCAAGTAAAGGTACTATTGCTGTGATAGGGGTTATAGTTCCTAAATAAACTAACAGCGTTCTGTATTATATATAGATATTACATTTCAGAACACCTTTGAGGTGGTAAAATAAAATGATTAGGTCTTGAAGAGTAAAATATGTGCCATTACCAAAATTTGGTTTGAGGGAACACCTAATAAATTCTCAAAGAGCCCCACGGGTACACGAAAACCCCATGGCCAAGGCATACAACGTTGCACAATCCCAATCCCCTGGAGACCTCCACCCTGGACAGGTCGTGAAGTGGTGGGATTGTGGGAGGAATGTGAAGTATATGCATGGGGTGCAGGGTTATGATGGAGGACTGAGGCCTAGGTTCTGTGTTCTAACACTTCTTACGCTATTTCATCAATCCCCTGGAGACCTCCACCCAGGACAGGTCGTGAGGACTGTGGGAGGAATGAAGTATCTGCAAGGGGTGCAGGGTTATGATGGAGGACTGAGGCCAAGGTTCCGTGTTCTAACACTTCTTACTCTATTTCAATCACCTGGAGACCTCCACCCAGGACAGGTCGTGAGGACTGTGGGAGGAATGTGAAGTATCTGCATGGGGTGCAGGGTTATGATGGAGGACTGAGGCCTAGGTTCCGTGTTCTAACACTTCTTACTCTATTTCAATCAATCACCTGGAGACCTCCACCCAGGACAGGTCGTGAGGACTGTGGGAGTGTGAAGTATCTGCATGGGGTGCAGGGTTATGATGGAGGACTGAGGCCTAGCTTCCGTGTTCTAACACTTCTTACTCTATTTCAATCACCTGGAGACCTCCACCCAGGACAGGTCGTGAGGACTGTGGGAGGAATGTGAAGTATCTGCATGGGGTGCAGGGTTATGATGGGGGACTGAGGCCTAGGTTCTGTGTTCTAACACTTCTTACTCTATTTCATCAATCCCCTGGAGACTTCCACCCTGGACAGGTCGTGAAGTGGTGGAGACTGTGGGAGGAATGTGAAGTATCTGCATGGGGTGCAGGGTTATGATGGTGGACTGAGGCCTAGGTTCCGTGTTCTAACACTTCTTACTCTATTTCAATCAATCACCTGGAGACCTCCACCCAGGACAGGTCGTGAGGACTGTGGGAGGAATGTGAAGTATCTGCATGGGGTGCAGGGTTAGGATGGAGGACTGAGGCCTAGGTTCTGTGTTCTAACACTTCTTACTCTATTTCATCAATCCCCTGAAGCTACAATAACACTTTTCCTTTTGTTCAGACTAAATGGTTTTTGGAAAACATAAGCGAATCTGCATATTAGATGGAACCAAGACCCTAATAAATTGCGGTGTGCCCCTCCCACGCCACCAAGTTTGTAGTGTTCAGCACCTTTGCTGCAGGAGGGGCCTGCAGGTGCAATGCTCTGCTGCTGGACCTTAAGCACCAACCTTGTTCAATCTATTCCCTCCAATGGGTTGAATCCAGTCCTTTTCCTCTGTGAAAATGTAAACTAATGTAGGAGATGTTTGGTTTTTACATATGGTAATATTAACATTTAAGGATGGCAATGGAATCCGTCCGCGTCACAGGCGTGATTATCGTTGCCAATCATTCACCGCCTCATCTCCCCCCCCCCACCCCACCCCATAGTAACCCGTGGTGCTATGTTTAGGCGTGCCGCTGCACACGTGGACTAACCTTGTGTTTCATGGTGACGGAGTCCCAGGACATGTCGATGCTTTTTATTGGTCCGAAGGGAGCGAAGGCCTGGCGTATGGTATCCTCTCCCAGCTCGTAATAAATAGAGCCCACATACACGCGGCACATGATGGCCAGAGCACGCTGCCTCTGAGCTGCCATCTGCAACAGAGAGAACTAGACATTTAGAGCTGGGGGCGCTGTCTACCTATGACAGGCACACAACATCAAAACTTCACCTGCCTGACACCCAGCCACCGCCCCTTTCTACAAAAACACCTGACCCCTTTATTCTCACCACCTCCCAACTTCAAATGCTGCCAACTTTAGGCAGCGACTGGCCACAGCTCGGCCTTCCCGACCTGCAGGAGGAGGAAGCCGGTTAGGGACACCTAAGCGTGTTGCAGTCTTAATTAACATGACCACGCCTCCATAGCCTGATGTCTCAGTGGCTCATCAGCAGTGCCGGCCCTTACATATCTACTACATGCAAAGCAAGACTCTGATAAGACGTCACTGATCTGTACAGCCCCAGCTAGCAACATGTACCGACTTTACAATCAGGTTAAAGCACTTGGACATGCAACAACCCCCTCCTTCCACTAGTCACGTATATTTGGGTGGTGAAGACCTAGTTCATAGACGGTTTGTACTTATTTTATTTAGAGATGGCAACAAATCCAACAGAATATACAACACACGCCGCTTTGGTTAGGGGGCAATTAATCCCTGTGCTGGACCGTAGGGGCCTGAAACAGCACTTTGCCAAAACGAGGCACGGATGCTGCAATGGTTCAAACGTTTGTGGATTGAGTGTTTTGTGTAGGCAGTCAAATACCCGATGAGTTGGCTGGATGTGTCCAAGTGCAATTACAGTTAAACCGTTAGACCAAAGGGAATGTCTAAAGGAAATATTAATTGAAGTGCGCGTGAATCTTTAATCTCTTCTATACTGTACTCTAGCATCTCCACGATGGTTGGAATCTGCTGTCATGGGGAGGCCCGGGAAAAAGCCAAATGTCCGTCCTTACGCCAAGGATCCCATGGCCCTTACTAAAGGATAACATGGCAGCGGTTATTGTGTGTCTGCGCTTCCTGACAAAGCTAGAAATGTTGGTGGACCTCCGTAGCTCATCTGTAGGGTGGAAGCAAAACTTTCATTGGAAAGATACCCACCAGATTAACTGGACCTAGTGTGACCTGCAAACCCCGGCTGCTAATGAAAGCGGCGGTCATTGTATATTAGGGGATATTTGTAGTAGAGCTGTCCGGGGATAGATCCATGAACTTATTCTGAAAACATACCAGGCATCTTAATGATGAGTTATTTCACTTGAATAACACGCTAATAATACACCTTGCACTTTTACCTATAAAGGCAGATTTGCAGAGCAGGCTGAAACATTGGCACTACCAGAGAGCAGTCTAACTGACATTTACTGGAGCCGGGAAGGAATTTAGATTATTTTTTTCTTTCCACTTTTTGAAACAATTGTCAAATGTCGCACTAGGTTTTTACTGATGGTGGCCTCATCATGATTACAAGTATCTCACAATAAACTGCATTCAAAACAAAAAAAAGTTGAACTCAAATGTAAACAATTTAAACCTTAGCTACCTCCTGTCTGGGGATATTGTAGGACAGCAAGAAAGGGGCATGAACTGTCCGTTAGTTAGGTCTTGAGTGGCCAACTCTAATCCCCAAGGGCCACCAACAGGTCAGGTATTAGGGATATCCCAGCTTCAGCACAGGTGGTTCAATCAGTGGCTCAGTCCAAGACAGCCACTGACTGAGCCTCCTGTGCTGAAGCAGGGATATCCTGAAACCCTGATCTGTTGGTGGCCCTTGAGGATTGGAGTTGGTCACTCCTGTCACATATCCTTTACTCCATCTTCAGATGGGGGGTAGAACAAGAGGTGTTCGGAGTGTCTACATGAGGGAGCTGTTCCTGCCTCACCAGGCAAGGATCTGGGTTTAGTCAAAAGGTGATGGGGCTATACTGATGTCTTCGTGTACCGGGGAAAGGGGCCTATATATAGGACACAGGGTAAAACCCCATAACAAAACGCACCCAGTCATTCTCACAAGCCCCACAGAACACAGGTTGAAAGTCAATGCCCTAAGCATATAATGTGTATGCATTGTAGCCATGCAATTCCAATTCACCGGGAGATTTCCACCCAGGACCGGCTGTGCAGTTGGGATTGTGTGTCTATGTTTTTAGCTGTCAAGTCTCTGAAAGTGTAATGCACAGAGTGTGCCAGTCATATTTTAGCTTGCACACAACTTACGACAAATTATTGCCCAAATGTGTGTGTGTGTGTGTGTGTGTGCATAGTTTATTTCTCCCTCACACTGCATCAAACCAAGCTATGCTAATATTAGTTAAAGGGCAGGGTCATGATGGGGTATTGATGTTTATGTTCAGTTGTCTGTTCTAAAACAGCTTCGAAAGCGTTATTACATTTGATCAATCTACTGAAGTTAGTCCTGTTCTTTTCTTATCTTCAGATTAGATTGTTTTCAGTAGGAGACAATCTGCATTTTAGGTGTAACCAAGACCCCAATAAACTACAGTTTGCCCCTGCAAAACCACCCAGATTATAGTGTTAGCACCTCTGCTGAGGGAGGGCCGGGGGATGCTGGACATACACTGTGACCCTAATGTATGGGGTGGACATTACTCATGAGAAAGACAAACAGCACAAGTGTGTGACATTACAAGTAGCAGATGCGGAGAACACAGAATGAGTTATAAAGCGCAGTGTACTCTCACACCACAACAAGAGACGACAAAATCACCATTCACACCACTTCTTCCTCTGCGACATTGACAGAATCGCCCCTTTTCGCTTTCCTGCCGTCACTAAAAATGTAAATGTGGGCGCTCTCGTCTGCACGTCACTTATCGGTTATTAACCGTCTAGCCTCCCGACTGTCTCTCCTGCAATCTAAGGCTGCGCTTATAGCGCCGGCGACAACGACGCTGACATCACGCTGCGGTCGCTGGAAAAAATCAAATTGACTTCCAGCGATCGCGACCACGCCGTCTCGACTATAAGCACAAGCGACGGCGGCAATAAATTTGTTTTGCCGCGACGTCGCGTTGCCGACACTATAAGCGCAGCCCAAGAAAGACACTGCAGCTACAATACTATGTGACCTAGATCTATTTGTGCTTCACTCGTCTTGCGCTCACTGCAGACAGGCCCACTTTAATTACTAACTTCTCCCCGTGGCCTGCCATGGGCTGTACCCCTGTGCGGAGGTCACAATGTAATGGCATGATGGGAGAGAGTAACATTGTCAGTAGTGAGGGGGCAGACATTCACTTTACCTTAGGTTTAATCCGGGTTTAATGTCGCTATGCTTGTATTGTGCCTGTATTACCTGTACACCTCTGCTGGAAAGCTCTGCATTAGCACAATAAAAGAACAGCAGACAGTGTTTGGGTTGGGTGGGCTTACCATATAGGGGGGCCATTCAATACAGCCCAATGCGGCCATTATCAGCACCCAGTGACGCCAACAGGGTTTCCGGCAACAAACGGCCTGAAGGCCACGTCGGACTGTACTGAATAAGAACCGAAGTCCCCAGAGTGTTTTCATTCTGTTTTGGAGGATTGCGGTGCCTGCCATAAATGTCCCCCCCCCCCCCTGTGGTTTGCGGTTTGGCAGGAGGATATAATAATAATAATAATAATAATAATAATAAAGCAGATGATAGATTTTTCACTCAGAGTCTGGCTTCACAGTAATGAGAGAGATGCACAAGTTATGCAGTTGTAAGGACACCGTGAAGGTTCAAGCGTTTAGTGGAGGGACCTGGACAACTGTGTGCTTGGCCAAAATACGCAACTATAAAAAACCCCTTATGATGAATTAACAGAAAGGGTTAATAGATGTAATGAATTTCAAAATGTAATAAAACAATGGAAAGTCAGTATGTACGTTGGTATTTTGTTACCTCAGAAAGTCCCCCAGCAGGAATCTGATTAAATAGTACCTGTACAAAATTAATAAAAAAAAAAAAAAACATTTTAGGTAGGACAATGAGTTGCATAATGACATGGCGCCATGTTTTTGGGAACCTGCTAAAGATTCAGCAAGTCACAATCTCCCTGTACCTCAGGCATCAAAAGTAACTTGTGAGGCTCTTCCCAATTTCCCCAAAACTGAATGTAAAGCACTGCAGAATGATGTAAGACACCGCCAGCAGCAGGAGGGAGAGAGACGAGATCAGACCCGACGCCGGAGAGTGAGCTCCCCGAGATGGAGGATTAGGGTGGTCATGCTGTGTGACGAGGCACACGAGAAAGCAAAGCACCGCACGCCCATGCAGACAGGAGGAATAGAATAAGCACATGTACACACACAGGGTAGCCAGTAGGATGACAGAATTGCACTGGACAGCCACTCAAACTCCACCGGTGTTTTACTTGTCCTTTGTCTAAATCAAATGACCGGTCTTAGAATTAATAGGTTGACCTTGACACAAGTGTGTATTAGAAGACCTGTATCAATCGGTCACCAATAGAAGAGCTAATTTTGGTTAGATCAATGATTCCCAACAGGGGGGTTTGTGAGGTGTCTCCAAGGGGTCCGCCCCCAAAATATATAATAGCGGATCCCAGGCAGTATAGGGGGTTACTGAACCCGTGTGGGGACTGTGCACTTAGTAAAGCCCCAAACTGCACCTTAGCGTGGGGGGATAGCTGTCAATTACAGCAGGAGCTTTCAAAGTCGCTTCCCACAATGCTTTGCATCCAGTGGCATGGCCTTCTGGGGCGTGAGCGTGGAAGATCCCGCTGTGAGTGACAGCTATATCCCGCCACGGTGCCTGCATGCACGAGCAGCGTGGCACCCTATTTAGCGTGTTATCCCAACGAGCTCAGGACACTTTACTGCCTGGAACCTGCCACAGTTGTGTTAGCAATAGTCAGATGAGTAGGCAATAAGGTTTATTAATTAGGGGTTCATGGAACTTTCTAGCGCGGGGTGCAGTCTTAAGAAGGTTAGCAGCCACCAAATTAAATGAACGTGAAAATGATCCATAGATGATGTACATGTATGTGTGAGACTTCACAGATCTCTCCACGTCTTACAGGTTTCTGCAGGGACTTTTGTTTTAACTTCCAAAAGCTACATCTTCGAAGAACTCTAACATCAGTTCCTACAAAGCTATCACTGCCAGCTAAATATTCTGTCCCTTACAGGGCATTCTCCCAACCTCGAGTAACGTGGTATTCTCTCTGTCTCGCATAACAGCCAGAAAGTATTCTTGCTGTTGCTTACTGTAACAGTACCGAGTAATATCGGAGCAGAAAGCTGCCAGCTACACAGTGCTAGGTCATCTAGAGATACTTCAACTTTTACAACACTGCTAATTTGTACATGAACAGGTTTTACTACACAGGACTGTTCTACCCTAACCGCTGCGTGTATTACTAGCACAATGCCAGTCACCCCGAATAATCCAACTATATTACTGTAATTGCAGCTAGCAAATATTCTGTGTATATTACCAACATATCACAAACGCCTCTACCCCTGTATTACCACATTACCAGCTATTCCGTAGCTATTCTCTTGATAAAAGCTCACTTATAAACTGCATTAGCAACGTTAGGTCACGCACCTCGCTCATGAGCATAGAACCACGATGTATAACAAGGGCTGTGCAAAGTTAGTAATAAAGGGACTTGTTCTCAAAACGAAAATATAGGGATTATATAGGGAGTTCTGGAAGCATAGGCCTCACAGCTTCAAATACATGGGGAGCAAAGTCTATACTTCTAACATTTGGCATAAGTGAGGGTACTATTGTATTACACTCTGCCCGTTAGTAACATTCTATAGGAAGAAATCACCTAGATGTTCTTTTCTATAGGACACACACTGGCAGCAGCATATAGGAGTAACAAGCGTTCATCCTGGTGTTTGTTAATGACAGGAAAGCACCACACACGAGCTTCCAACCTCAGTCCTATACACTGGGACACTGATAAATATGCCCTAAAATATTGTACACCTTTTGGTGTAATGCAAATGGCGCAGGGGAGTTTTAAAACGGAACCCGAGCAGGAATCCCACCAACATCGCCGCTTTCAGCCCTGGCTGTGTGTGTATGGGGTTATTTCCTGTGTGCTAAGAGTCTGCCCCAGGTAACCTTTTACGTTACAGTATGTTGAAATGGGCTCTCATGCCAGGCCCCACCTGTGCCCAAACCTGCCACCATCCAAGGAAACCCAAGAATGGATCCGTGCCCATCTGAGCTGCGTTCTGGGTCAGATCCCCCTTTGTATCTAGCTCCGGAGAACACCACGTTTGCAGGCTGTGATATTCTTTTTTTAGGATCAGCATGAAAATCCCTATTAAACTATTGCTGAGCATTACAGATCACACAAAAGCATTTCCACGGTTTGGAAAACGCATTACAAAAAGGAGCCGTGTGAAATAAATGGGGACGCTGTATGTAAGGCAAGGGATGCCTGGGAACACGTGCAAAACAGGCAGGAGGTGGCACTTAGTACTGCCGTTTACCTGCCGTGCACGCCCACGTTAAATGTACGCATGCGCACCAAACCACCAGGTGGCAATGTTATAAAATCGTTATATGTACGCATGCGCACCAAACCACCAGGTGGCAATGTTATGAAATACTTTGCCTCGTTAGCCATTATAGGTGGGGCAACGCTGTAACCCAACAGGGAAAAAACATCACAACCTGCAAAAAGAATCAAAGGAATTCATTGATTCTGTGTTTGCCTCCAAAGACCACAATATTACATGAAGACTGGACCATCAGGGGAAACGGCAGGGGGGGGTAAAATGATTTGCCGAAGATCATATAGTGTTTAGTGTTCCACACGTTTGTGCGTTTGAGATGTGACCAGTTTCAGTGCGGGCTGATCCTTCCAAGCGTTAATGTTGCATTAAGGACTAGACTGCATTGTTTTCCTCCTAGACAGGCACTTCCCCTTATCGGGGATGACGGTGATATCACCATATTGGACCCTTCATGCGATATACCATCACCCTGCTTCCCTGTCCTGGAGAAGAGATTGTGGGCCCCTTTATTTGTAAAAAGCCGATCTCTTCTCCAGCACAGGGAAGAGGCGAGACGGGGCACACGCAAGAACCCTGAGCCCGTGACTTCTGCCCTCACTGCACCCCATTTAAGCCTCCCAATGCGTTGCACAGCTGCTACAGAAGTCATATGAAGGAGGCCGTGCAGGACCAAGGACCCCCTCTGGTGCTAAAGGGGGCCTAGCTTTGTTTCTCACTTCCCTGCGCAAATTATGGCTTTATTTATTTTTGGTTGCGCCTGCGCTCATGCAGGACCCTGCAGTAAGGTCTCAAAAACGCCCCCTTCAAGGGATCAACGGCTCCCCCCTCCCTCTGCAGGCCTGAGGAAAACAAAAGCAAGAAAAAGGTAAACAAGCCCGCCGCCTCCTCCCTCCCGCATAGGAAAAGTGCCCCAGAAGAAGTGAATATTTCTATTGACCGATTGTAAAGGTGATAGAGGGTCTCCAAAGCTCATTGTCACTGCTGCCATCTGAAAGACAGTAAAGACAGAGTTCAGTCTGTTGGAGCTCAGAATAAAACTGCGGTGTCTTCTGTGTCTTCTGTTTAATATAGTTTCTTCTAGCGTTAAGCAGAGAGGGGGAGCGGGGAACCTACAAAATAAAGAAAGGGAAAGGTTTTGCTTCCCTCCTCGCTCGCTAAGGGCACAGGTTGGCATAGGGGATTTCCCATCCGTTTCCGGGAAACCAGTCCGGGTTGAGCCATTGCCCAAACCCTGGACACTACCCACTAGCACTTGGGCCTCGACTGATGGGGGCAGTTTTGTGCATAGGCAAAAGTGTTGCTCTTGTGGGACTTGACTGCAGGGTAATTAGAACTTAGAAATCAGTATCGATGTTCCTACTGTTGGCAGAATAACCATATGGGGCAGGGGGTGTCCAACTCCAGTCCTCAAAGGCCACCAACAGGCCAGGTATTAGGGATATCCCTGCGTCAGCACAGGTGGCTGATTGAGCCCCCCGTGCTGAAGCAGGGATATCTTTAAAAACCCGACCTGTTGGTGGCCCTTCCCGATATGGAGGATGTCAGGGCGAGTTAAATGTGTTGACCTTCCCAGCAGTATCTGAGCGGTGGGTATTTCCACAGAAAAGGGCATGAGGGATGCAAACTAGGGGTGTGTATGCAATACTTATGGGGGTGCTCATGGATCTGAAAGTCTTTCGCCTCCGTGCTGGGCAGGGAGAAGGGACGGGGTGGCCAGTAACGGAGAACATGGGAGTTAGGCTGTATCACTAGGGCTAGTGCGACACAAGAGGGGCACAGAGTTCCACAGTTAAAACAGCATCAAGGTCAAAAACATTTAGAAAGCCACAGAAGGAAGAAAAGAAAAGAAACATCATTTACATCACTTTCCTCATTAACTTCTGGATTCAGGAAACAACATGACATTTGTATGTATATATGCACTTTAATTTCACAGTGGGAAGAAATAGCGAGAACACCTAGCTGCAGGCAGAGAGCAGAACCAGGCGTGGCTGCGGATTAGGTTAGGCAAGACAGTATCTGGCAGGAAGTAGGAGGGGGGGGGGCCTGCCTGCAGGACACGCACTCTTACCTGAAGGTTGGTGAGCTGTTGGTGTTGATGTGCGATGGTCTGCTTCACCAGCACGCTCTTGATGCTTTGTTCCATGGCGTACTTCTTAGCCTACAAAAGAGAACCAAAAGAAGAGAAACTCAGGCCCACGGGAGGAACGCTCCGCAGGGAGGAGGAGGAGGAGGAGAAGAGAGAGGTACAAGTCAAGTTCAAATACACCAGCACAATTTATTTTCACAGTATCGGACCCCAACGGATTCCTCCATGTTGACGTAGGCAGGATGGAAAAAGGCCACCTGGCGCCATCCCGGTTGAGGGCCAAAAAGGATGCCACGCATGTCCACACCAGCACATGTGATGGGCAGAGTATGCTTCCGCTCACCTTGGCGCACACTCCCCGTTTTTGCAGGACCGCCTTCTCTTTACGGGGCGCCCACCACCTTACCTCTATATGACTTGGACCAGGAGGGGCGGCCTCCTCCAAGCCTGGTGACTTTTCCCACTCACGGTGTTCGTCCAGCAATGGGGGGGGAGCTCTACAAGATAGAAGCGGGAGACGCCCAAAAAGGTTCTAACGCTCGATTCAGGACCTCCCTGATTCTGGGTGTCGTGAATATTAACTTCTCGGGACCCCTGCTATGGAAGCTCACCACAAGGAGGCAGAACGTTTTCTTACGTGTAAAGGAACCGGGGCAAATTACGGTGCAGTTACAGTGTTTATTTGTTGAATGTGCCCTTTTCATTCCCCTCCCATGTGCAAATCAGAAATAGCAGTCTTATTTTGTCTCTATTAGAAATACCACCAAGTACTATTTTTGCATGACAGTGAAGGAACAATATACAACAGTATCATAGATGTCACATAGTGGGCTCTCACTGCATTATCTCTGTGTACGCAGCCCAGTACGTATACTTTTTCCAGGCATGTGTCCCTGCCCCGCAGGAGCTCACAATCTACTTTTGGTGTCTGAAGCACAGGGATATAAAGGTGACCTGCCCAAGGACACAAGGGGCCGACAGTAGGAATCGAACTGGGTTACCCTGCTTCAACGTCAGTGACATTACCACCGAACGCCTCCTTCAGCTGTAATATGGAAGGGTAAGTGGTGGGACGGTACTTCTGGGGAATGCTGCATCACTATGGATTAGATCCCTTTAAATACAGTCATACCACGTTCCGCGGACCAGATTCACCTTAAACCCGACGTCGGATTCGATGTAAACACGTTCCGCGGACCGGATTCACCTTAAACCCGACGCCGGATTCGATGTAAACACGTTCCGCGGACCAGATTCACCTCAAACCAGACGTCGGATTAGATGTAAACACGCTCCGCGGACCGGATTCACCTTAAATCCGACGTCAGATTCGATGTAAACACGCTCCGCGGACCGGATTCACCTTAAATCCGACGTCAGATTCGATGTAAACACGTTCCACAGACCGGATTCACCTCAAACCCGACGTCGGATTAGATGTAAACACGTTCCGCAGACCGGATTCACCTCAAACCCGACGTCGGATTCGATGTAAATACGTTCTGCAGACCGGATTCACCTTAAACCAGACGTCGGATGCTTTACAATCCGAGCCCCAAGGACGAGTTTGAAGGAATCCGAGCGGGCTGAAGTGCCTGAAACCTGACTTCGGAGTCAGACAGGTTCGCCATCTCTTCATCACAGAAAGCTCCTGTCACACGCTGCCGCTGGCCTAACCAGATGACCTACGTTATTGTTTAGTGGACTCTTATTGCGGCCGACCCGCGCATGTAGGCGAAGTCGTGTGTGTGCGCGTATATATTTATTTTCTATTGAATTCATTCATTAGCTTACTGAGCCCCCAGTAACAGGCAGACAATACAAACGGATGCTCCTAGGGCAGGGATGGGCAACTCCAGTCCTCGAGGGCCACCAACAGGTCAGGTTTTCAGAATATCCCTGCTTCAGCACAGGTGGCTCAATCAGAGGCTCAGATTGAGCCACCTGTGCTGAGCTGGGATATCCTGAAAACCTGACCTGTTGGTGGCCCTTGAGGACTAGATGATGCCAACATACAAGAGACACCCCCCCAAAAATAGAGCGAAAATAAGGTTACCGGCGCTTGCAAAAGGATTCGGGTGCTCACGTGGCGCTTTGGAATGGCTTATTAACCTCGTCAGTGCGAGTGCACCTCCTGCATTTTCACGCATGTGATCGCTTCAGCAGAAATCACATGACCGTCACCAGCAGACGCAACGGATGGAGAGAGGGCCCCCACCGTGGTTTCCATCGGCCCCGGAAAACGAAATGGTTAAACGGTAAGTATCACCGGCGGTTATTTCTTGGTGCGGGCCGCACACGCGTCTTTATAATTCAACAAACCATCCAGCATCACCAGACACTCGCCGACCAAAAAATCCCAAGTCCAGGGACGCCCGAACTGTGCGCCCGCGGGAGACGACACGCGCCATCGCCGCCCTGTTTCCAGTAACAAACACGGGCAACTTCAAGATGGCTTCACCCACACAGGTACAGTCACTTTACGCTGATTAACGAGACACTTGCATTGTCTAGCAAATGTTTGCCACCGGCACCTTTTCCTTTGCAAGTCACCATTATGCTAAAGCTTTTACTGGCTGCCTGTGACAATAGATCACTCTCTGGGACCTAATTATAATATAAAGAATAACTGATATTTACTTTCTTCCTAAATCTCTGGCTTAAAGTCAGCATTAAAATGAGTTTACACAAAACTACAACGATGATATTGTGACGGGCAGTTTCCCAGTTAAGTAAAACATTATTACAACATCGCAAAAGATTTGGCAAAAGTCATTAAAAAAAACCTTCCATTTGAAGTGCAAAACACTAATACTATTGTAAGCGGCACCTCCGCCTTCAACTCGGGAACCAAACCTCAGGCCAATAGGAAGCTGCCACATCACCGGCTGCGTCTTTCTATTGGACGGCCATTTAAAGCCCCTTAGAAAAAAACTGGAAGTAACGTCGATAACTTCACCGTAACTATCCCATGAACCGTGGGGTCCCCAGAAACTAGCGCGACCCAGCTCGAGGGCCCCCCAGGCACTTAAATCAAAGGCTTTCCTTTCCCACGGATATCGGGATCACTTGCGATATCTGCCAGGTTCTGTGCAGCGAAGTTTCACCAGATTCAAGAAAAAAAGACAAACAGGATTTCTTTTTCCCTTTCGGTTTGGGTACACGGGTAAGATCACACGCGCCACGGTTACCATCACAAACATTACTGCTCACGCTGGGCGACTAGCCACGGTCACTTCTGCTGAATGGCCACGTAACGTGGTCCTACACTGAAAGACTAGTCCAGGGGTGGCCAAGTCCAGTCCTCAATGGCCACCAACAGGTCAGGTTTTCAGGATAGCCCTGCTTTAGAGCAGGTGGCTCAGTCTGACTGAGCCACTGGTTAAGCCACCTGCGCTGAAGCAGCGATATCCTGAAAACCTGACCTGTTGGTGGCTGTTGAAGACTGGAGTTGGCCGCCCCTGGACTAGAGGAAGCAGATACATTCAAATCACTTATTTATTATTATTTATTAATGAAATATTTTACCAGGGAGTAATACATTGAGAGTTACCTCTCGTTTTCACGTATGTCCTGGGCACAAAGTTAATGTCCTGTTAGCAGACAAGTGAAACCGAAAAAGGGAAAACAAAGCCAGTGATTGAAGGGGCCTGAGGTTGCCCAGCGGGTCAGGGAAACGGGCACACGCGATGGGCACCTGATGTTATAATGTGCTGTACAGGCCGTGCCCGGGATGAATAGGACTGCCTAAGGTTTCTCACATATCACCGTTACTCGTTTGTAAGAGTGGAAGCAGCTCAACAAAGACCTTTACACATGCCAACAAGACCCCCGCAGTCGCAGCTGCGTGCAGCATTGCACAGGCTGTAGCCGATTGTATGGCCATTGAAACAAGAGCCGGTAGCTGGTTTTTGCATCGGTTCCATCACTATCCATCAGATTATCCACCAAGTAGAAAAAAAACCCGCAAACGCCGGTAGCGCTGCAAACGCCGGGAGCGCTGCAAACCGGACTAAAACTTTTATTGAAAATACAAAAATCACATTGTTCCAGCCGTTATCTGACACGTTTCGCACCGATAAGTAATTTATTAGCAAGTCTTTGAAAAAGTACCATACCGGTGCGGAACGCGTCAGATGACTGCTGGAACAATGTGATTTTTGTATTTTCAATCAAATATATTTTTCATGGCTTTTAGAACGGCTTTACAGTGCTCCGATTTGCGTTTTTTTCCCTTCCCTACTTCCCTACTCTTTCGGCTGAAGCACGCACCAAACCGAAGCACCGGAGGCTGCATCCCGCCGTACTTCTCCGGACACGGACACTCGGGGAACGCGAGCCCTTTACATTTTGTCCTCCTAAAATTACTTGCCAGGTGGGGGGGCGGGGGGGGGGGGTGGGGGGGGGGGGGGGAGGGCCAGTGTGTGAAAAGACGTGGAATAATTTGGGTCTGGGTTTGCGACGAGGCGGGGTATACCGACGGCGCGGGTTCACGCTGTGGGCACCTGCTGCTGGTTCTCTTCCCCCCCCCCCCCCCCATTATACACACGAGCCACAGCACACAGCATTTTGGTGCAGCAGGCACATCCCCTGGACTATTGCAACTATCCTTGTCTGCTATGATGGACTTTCACACAGTAATCACGGCCCTACCCATTACAAAGAGCTCCGGAAGGGGGGTTCGTCCCCCCTTTTTCACTGTAGATTACCCCCCCATGTGGCTCTGTGCTGGTAAGAGAGAGATGAAGGCTTGCACTGCATACAGCTTCCAGCCAGAATACAGAATTCACGCCCTGACAATGTTATAACGGCGTTAAGACGTTAATTGATGGTGATTTATTTGATCTTAAGAGTGGTCATCTATACACACAAACACCTCTAAGATCAAATATATCACCTTCAATTAACCGCTAGAGCTGTAGATGGATAGTGTGTGTGTGTGTGTGTGTGTGTGTGTGTGTGTGTGTGTGTGTGTGTGTGTGTGTGCGCGCGCGCGCGCGCGCGCGAGTGTATATATAACTACCCAGAATCCATTGTGTGCAACTTAGCCAATGCATGGTGTGGTAACAGGGCGAATAAAGCAGATTTGGGCACCTGTGAGAGAGAACACACAAACACCATTTCCCGGTCACATTAGGCGGTTTGAAGGGTGCACAAGCTCCCTTGTACAAATATATATACTTATTGGGCATTACCACCTAAAAACAAAGAATCGGGATTAATATGGGCATTAAACCCCCCAACATTGAAGGAATAAGGCGTATGTAGAGTATTAAAGAACCCTCACAATCTACAGCGTTTAAAGGAACTACAATTCCCACGATGCAGCACGGCCCAGACACAGCTGCGGACTCCGACTTTGCCAAACGATAGAGGGGCACAGAGGAGGTAGCTCACCTTCTGCAGCGCCTCCTGCTGCTCCGGGGTGAGCGGTGGAAGCCCCAGTTTAGAGGAGGTGCTCTGCCCATTTTCCAGCTTGATGGAATCAACACCCTGCACGGAAGAAACAACCATTAAAAACGGCACTGGCGGCACAAGCATTGTGTTACTTCTCCCTGGCTATGCAGAAAACCAACACCCCTCCCCCCGCCACGTCCCACCCGTTCCAGTGTTTTATTGTATCAGCTGCTAAACCAGGGGCGGGGGCAACTCCAGTCCATAAGGGTCACCAACAGGGCAGGTTTAAAGGATATTATCCCTGTCGTCGATTGAGCCATCTGTGCTGAAGATCAGTGGCTCATCATTGGCCAACTCTAGTCCTCAAGGGCCACCAACAGGTCAGGGTTTCAGGATATCCCTGCTTCAGCACAGGGGGCTCAATCAGTGGCCCAGTCTTTGACCTGTGCTGAAGCAGGGATATCCCCAATAGCTGGCCTGCTGGTGGCCCTCGAGTTGCCCCCCCCCCCGTGCCAGAGTCAGCAGAGCAGCATTTCTGATGAGCAGAAGACAGACACATGATTGGGTTTGGGGATGCTGGGAAGGAGCACCCCTGCGGGGAATCTGCCTCTTCTCTGTCCGAGGCTCTAGCAATGCATTGCGGCACCTCCGGCCAGCAAAACTCCCCCCCCCCCCCCGACAAGCAACCCTCCCGTGTGTCCAACAGGATGGGAAGTGGTGGGGTCCATCGGAGCTCACCTGCGCTGTTTTCAACTCTGGGGAACGCCCCCCAGACCCCGAGATACTTACCGGTATCGCTTCCTTTCCCAGGGGGTTTAAAGGGTCGGCCAACAGGAAGTCGCAACCGATGAAGATGCGGCTTCCTGCTGGGCCGAAATGTGACGGCCATTTTGTTTACCCTGGAAAGATATAAAAATCGGGTAACTTCACCAGTTAGTACCTCAGGAACTCCGTGGTCCCCAGAGATGAAAAGAGCAAGGTTCAGCTACAATAATATCTCACTAATAACTAGATTAATCTAATAACTAATTAATGCGTAACTGAACCCACTTAATGCCCACTCGAGTAGCAACCAATATGAAAGCACAGGACTTCCTCTGCCATGTGAGGCGTCTCTCGCCATGTGATGTGTTTCTCGCCATGTGAGGCGTCTCTCGCCGTGTGACGCGTCTCTCGCCGTGTGACGCGTCTCTCGCCATGTGACGTGTTTCTCGCCATGTGACGCGTTTTTCGCCATGTGAGGCGTCTCTCGCCATGTGAGGCGTCTCGCCATGTGACGCGTTTCTCGCCATGTGACGCGTTTCTCGCCATGTGACGCGTTTAGAAGCATCACAATCTTAAATCTAACCGGCCGTCCCTATAGCTAGTACAGTGACAGATCTGAAGCCATCAAGGCCGGACTACAACGCAGGACTAAAGATAGATAGATACATATACACATAGCTTACTAAGCGGGATTAGGGTTTGGAAACCAATACCAGAACAAGGCCCATATTTACCAAGCGGTGCTATCCCGGCACCAGGACACAGCTCATGAAATAGCGCGTATCATATAAGACAAACAGCACCACCTGAATTAAGAATCGTATTCAATCTATTTGGCATTAAGGTGCATGAAATAGCAGCGCTTTGCAAACATGGTCCAAAGCGGGCATGCGCACGGGGCACCCAAAGAGGGCACACCTACGGGGCCCCGAAGAGGGCACACGTACGAGGCCCCGAAGAGGGCACACGTCCGAGGCCCCGAAGAGGGCACACGTCCGAGGCCCCGAAGAGGGCACACGTACGAGGCCCCGAAGAGGGCACACGTACGAGGCCCCGAAGAGGGCACACGTACGAGGCCCCGAAGAGGGCACACGTACGTGTTTTATTTCTCAGCTAACCAGCAGAGGGCCTCCTATCCCCTATGAGTAGGACCAGCACAGCGTACGGAGATAAATAAAAGCCTTTTATTTTATTCTCGCATCACATGCCAGACTATGCTTGGAAAACAAGCATTTCATACAGCTCACAGCAGCCACATGCTGAAACCTCGCAGAGGACTTGGCAGGGTTTCTAAAGACATTGTGCAGGACACTGCACTTCTGTTTGGTACAGGGAGGTAAGAGGTCACTTCCCACCCCTAACAAAAGGCTGAAAGGGGCACTTCCTGAAATGGAAGATACAGGCAGATAACCGCAGCACGTGCACCTTTGGGGGGTTTCTTATCAATACTGTTACAGAGAAACATCACAAATTGTCTGCAGATGAGAACAACTTGCTGAAAATGGCACTGGTAACAGCGAAACGGAAACACCGGGAACAAGCCGAGTTCAAGTCTGGGAAGGGGGGGAAGTATAGGAACCGCCAGGAAGTACTTCTGTGCGAAGAAAATGGTGGATGGAAAGTGCTAGATATATTCAAAACCCTCCAAGCAGAAGTGGTGGGGCAAAATAAAGACACAAGGGGTGGAATAAGAGATTTGAGGGCTTCAAGAAAGGACAGGATCCTGTAACACAATTTTTTTTTATAAACTTTCGGCAATAGCCAGACATTTAAAGTCTTTTTAATGCTGCCGACATTATGCACATTGTTTTGGGGGGTGAAGGTGACCCTTATATACAGTGACTCCCAACAACAGGGGTTCTCAACTTCAGTCTTCAAGACTCCCCGACAGGTCAGGTTTTAAGGAGGCTATCCCGGCTTCAACACCGGTGGCTCAATCAGTCTCTGCTTCAGACTAACCTGTGCTGAAGCAGGGATATCCTTCAAACCTTTCCCCTGGGTGGCCCCTGAGGACTGGAGTTGGCTACTTCCAGAACTAGGCCGATCAAAAGTCAAAGGCGACTTAAATGCAGCACTAATTGTACTGGCTACAAACCCGGAATCAAAGAGATCCGAGGACGAACAACACAAGGAAACCCAGTACCCCGATACCCCGGAGATCGTGCCTGGGAAAGAACTGGGAGAGGTTACAAGCGGCACAGACCCCCTTACAGAGAGGAGATAAGCAGGAAGCTGCCGGGCAGGTTATTAGTTCCTGGCACGTGGAAACATGTGGTATAAGTAAATCTGCTTTTGCACGACTTGTGTGCCAAGAATGATTGGCTAGCTCTAGTTCTCTGGGAAGGAACACATTATCTGCCGTCCAAAAAATGCACACGGGCACGTTTGGGATGCACACCGGCACGTGTGAGATGCACACCGGCACGTGTGAGATGCACACCGGCACGTGTGAGATGCACACCGGCACGTGTGAGATGCACACCGGCACGTGTGAGATGCACACCGGCAGGAGTTGCTGAGACTGGCACACCGCCGCGGTCGTCAACACCCCGGCGGAATGCACCTGCCGTGAGATGCATCACCGGCAACGTGTGAGGATTTCACGACCGGCACGTGTGAGAAGATGCACACCGGCACGTGTGCCAGATGCCACCGTACAGTGGTTGAATCCGGGCAGTGTAGGCTGCCACACCCGGCGCGTGTAAGTGTCGAAGGCAGTGGGATCACACCGGGGGCACGTTTGAGGATGCAACGTGCACGATTTGAGATGCACAGCCGCGCACGTATGAGATGCACATGGCCGGCACGGTTTTTTTGAGATGCACCCGCAGTTCCGAGCCACTTAGATGCACACCTTTGCACTTGCACACCGGCACGTTTGAGATGCAACGACTGCCTGAACTTTTATTTTTAGGAATCGACACCAATTCCATGTGATGAAACTATTAGGGACGGGGGTGGAATAGTAACGGGGAGGGGAAATTACTTTCTAAAACATTCCTTTATTTAGAAGAAAATAAATTCTTTGCTTCAAGACATTTTTTCCCCTACAAAAACACCATTGTGTATACAAGGAGACGGACAGCACAGTATAAGTACAGAGTCCCCGTCCCTAGGCACCTCGCTGCTCACGCAAACTATCTATTTGACTGAGAAATAGCAACTTGCCGTTACTGAGGCGGCACCGGGCAGAGCGGCCCAGAGAAGCACCGCTTCATGCCCACACAGCTTTCCTCGGGTTGGTAGGAACACCTGGTACCCACGTTACAAGAAACATACACCTACGGCCCAGTATGACAATGTGACATGATCTGAGGGTCTTAATAAAAGTGGAATATAAAACTAGGACGCTTCCTAATAATGTACAAAGGTAACATGTTCTACAACGAGGGCTCTGCTCTCACTGACAGGCGGAAAGCAAGGGGTGATCTCTCCCAGGGAGGGGTGGCCAACGCAGTCACTCAAGGCCACTAACAGGTCGGTATATGATACCCTGCTTCAGCATGGGTGGCTCAATCAGTGACTGAGCCACAATGCTAAAGCAGAGGTATCCCTAATACCCGGCCTGTTGGTGGCCCTTGAGGACTGGAGTTTGCCATACCTGATCAATCTTTTTAACATCTATCTCAAAGCAATCTGGTGCTCCCAGTCCTGTTTATCCCATTGAGAAGATGGAGGGAATAGAAAACAGCATCTAACCGTGCTATAAAAGAGAAGATGGAGGGAATACGAAAACAGCCATTAACCGTGCTATAAAAGAGAAGATGGAGGGAATAGAAAACAGAATCTAACCGTGCTATAAAAGAGAAGATGGAGGGAATAGAAAACAGCATCTAACCGTGCTTATAGAAAGAGCAAGAGGAGGGAATATGAAAACAGCATTCTAACCGTGGTATAAAAGAGGAGCATGGCGAAACAGATCTCTCCTTTCTTAGAGCAGATTGGGGAAGTTAGAAAACAGCATCTAACAGTGCTATGTAAAAGAGAAGATGGAGGGCAATAGAAAACACAATCTGAAACCGGCTATAAAGAGAAGATGAGGGAATAGAAAATCAGCATCGAACCGTGCATAAAAGAGGAAGATGAGGGAATGAAAAGTAACGATAAGGAGGGAGGGAAAGAAAACAGCATCTAACCGTGCTATAAAAGAGAAGATGTCGCTTCTGTTAGTGACAGTTGCATTTAAAGGGTCTCTCTGTAGGGGAGTGTTTGCAAATCAAGTGTTGTTCTTACTCTCTCGTGATCAGGGACTCAAGTAAAATAAGGGGAGGGTGATAAAGGGGGGCAGGTTTTGCTTGTGCAAACACTTATTTAACACAGTGCAAGAAGATAATCCCTTCCGAAGTCTCAAACTCATGTTTATAAAGTAACTTGAAAACAAGATTAAGATACTTGTATATATACACACCGGGAAAGCGCGCACGCGCAGTTGAGAGGCGTTCGCGTATACCATGCTCCCATTCACTAATGGCTGTGCCAGTGTGGCTGGAACGCAGGAAGCGAGAAGAAGAAGAGCGTGACGGACAGCTGTGCCAGGGCCAGCTTAACCACTAAGCAAACCAGGTGGTCGCCTAGAGCAGTGGGGCACAAAGTTTTTGGAGAGTACCCCCTAGCCTGGGAGGCCCAGTCCGGTCGCAACCCCGCATCCGTCTATACCGTTCTGCAGATCATGTGAAGTCACATGACCCAGCAAGCTCATTTGACGTGCCACGTTCATAGACCTCACGAACACATTTGCTCCGCCTATGTCCTATGGCGACGCGTTTGCAGAATACCACGGCTGCCAGCAGGGCCAAGTGAGTACAGAGAGCCTCACTGCCCTCCCCCGGCATTTAATTTAAATACCGTGGGGAAGTGGAGATGCGCGTACCACGCTAACCCCTGCATCCCCCTAGCAAGATCTGTGGCGCCCACCCATTTTGGCCGCAACAGCGGCGCCTAAAGCAACATAACGTGGGGGCCGGAAAAAAAAACACCCGTGGATTCCACATATAGCAGCAGGGCCGGAGTGACAAGGTGGGGGTGGTGGCCGCGGACATGGGGGGCGTCGGGGCCGCTGACACAGTTGGGGGGGTGGGGCCGTGCATGGAGTGGGACGGTGGGGGCCGCGGTGGGACCTTGAAGTGGGGGGGTGGGGCCGCTGAGAAGTGGTGGGAAGGGGCCGATGACAGATGTGGGGGGGTGGTGACCGCGACAGTTGGGTGGGTTGGGGGCCGTGAGCCAGTGGGGGGGGTGGGGCCGGGCGACAGTGGTGGGGGACGGGGCCGATGACAAGTGGGGGACTGGGGCCGCTGACAGTTGGGGGTGTGGGGCAGCGACACGGGGGGGGCGGGGGGGCATCTGTCCCAGGTCGGTGACTTAGGGTGTCCAGGCACCCTGCCAGCGACCCGAACATCCACAGAGGTGCCTCTCAGAGTGGGCTCGCTGGAGGCCGGTGGGCCTGACAGGCACCTCTGCGGGCCCCAACTAGCCCCCCTCCCCCACAGAGCACATAACTATGCCCCCCCCACACCCCCCTGCAATGAGAATGTACAATCAGTATTATATTCTACTTTTCATGTTAAATAATCTGTAATTATAAATGCAGAGTCTGTATTCATACTAATGCACAATATTCGTTTGTTAAAGTTAATTGAGGGGGGAGGGGAGCAAGGCTGAAGATTTGCATAGGGGGCCTAAGGCTATGGCAAGTTCGTCCTCATTGGTTGAACCGCTGGGGGGCGTGACCACCGCGCTCGTCGCCAGTATTGATCTCAATTTTCCTGTCTTCAGGAAAATCTGGCCGCACCTCTGGTAGTGGGCCCGGCCACAGGGGGCGCTGCAGCAGGCAGCGGGGACCTGGCCTAATACCTAGGCACCAGTCGGGGCTGTGCCACCAACCCCATCCTTCCGTCCAGTCTCTCCTGCACTGGGCAGGTTTAGTGGACTTGTGGCTGTAATTTGGCAGGTTTCGTAGACTTGTGGCGGTAATGTGGCAGGTTTTATGGGATTGGGCTGTTTAATTTGGCAGGTTAGTGGACTCTTTGTGGCGGTAATTTGGAAGGTTTTCGTAGATTCTGTGGCGGGTAACTGATGCAGGTTTAGTGGAATTGTGGGCGAGTAGAATTTGGGCAGGTTCGTGACTTAGTGGCGGTAATGTGGCAGCGTTTTTAGTGGGAATTGTGGCGGTAATGTGGCAGGTTTAGTGTATTGCGGCGTTAATTTGGCAGGTTTCGTGGACTTTGTGGCGGTTTTGTTTAGGTTAATTTGGCAGGTTAGTGGACTTGGGGCTGTACTGTGGCAAGTTAGGGGAACTTGTGGCTCGGTTAATATAAATGTGACAGGTTTAGTGGACTTGTGGCGGTAATTTGTCAGGTTTTAGTGGACTTGTGGCGTTAATTTTTTTTTTTTTTGTTTTTCTGGCAGGTTTTCGTAGACTTGTGGCGTAATGTGGCAGGGTTTGTTTAGTGGACCTTCTGTGGCTGTAATTTGGCAGAGGTTTAGTGGATCTGGGCGGTTAATTTGGCAGGTTTCGTAGACTTGTGGCGGTAATGTGGCAGGTTTAGTGGACTTGTGGCTGTAATTTGGCAGGTTTAGTGGACTTGTGGCGGTAATTTGGCAGGTTTCGTAGACTTGTGGCGGTAATGTGGCAGGTTTAGTGGAATTGTGGCGGTAATTTGGCAGGTTTCGTAGACTTGTGGCGGTAATGTGGCAGGTTTAGTGGAATTGTGGCGGTAATGTGGCAGGTTTAGTGTACTTGCGGCGGTAATTTGGCAGGTTTCGTGGACTTGTGGCGGTAATTTGGCAGGTTTAGTGGACTTGTGGCTGTAATGTGGCACGTTTAGGGGACTTGTGGCGGTAATGTGACAGGTTTAGTGGACTTGTGGCGGTAATTTGTCAGGTTTCGTGGACTTTTGGCTGTAATTTGGCAGGTTTCGTGGACTTGTGGCTGTAATTTAGCAGGTTTAGTGGACTTGTGGCGGTAATTTGGCAGGTTTAGTGGACTTGTGGCTGTATTTTGGCAGGTTTAGTGGACTTGTGGCGGTAATGTGGCAGGTTTAGTGGACTGTGAAGCAGGGGAACCTGGTTCAATTACCGGTGTCAGCTCCTTGTGACCTTGGACAAGTCACTTTACCTCCCTGTGCCTCAGGCACCAAAAACAGATTGTAAGCTTTGCGGGGCAGGGACTGTGTCTGTAACATTCCTATGTGCGGCGCACTGCGCGCTGTGCTGTAACTGACGCGCTTCGAGTCCCATTGGGAGAAAAGTGATATTGATAAGAGATATAGATATGTCTATATGTGTGGGTTACACTGGAAAAAATGCCACAACTTTGCAAAAAAGCCACACACACACACACACACACACACACACGTCTTATTTCTTCCCATCACAGGCAATACATTTGGACTGGCACATTTTATGCACCTTTTTAGTGTCTTTCTAGTGGAGCATTAAGGAATTAAATAATACTACTGTACATGCATTGATATACTTTTGGGTGTATACAGGTTGAGCAGGATATAGATGTTTGTCCCCATAACACTATTCTTCTCCACATTAAAGTTATACATATTTGTACAGTACAAATACGGGTCTTTGTAGAATGCTAAAATCAGCATCACACCTTCCTTCTCACAACACCCGCTGTGTACAATAGCTCTGGTGCTCAGATCCAATCTCTCACCGCTACCAGCCTCCTGTGCCATATACCATCCTATAGTCCATATTCAAATCTCACTGCTCCTCTTTCCCACACACCACATCTTGGGATGTCTGTGTGCGCATCTCCTGAGTCCCATAACCACCCTGCAGAGCCACTCTCAACCCCTCCCCCCCCCCCCCCCCAGGGAATCATCCTCTTCTTCACAGCAGAAACGCAGATAATCACCCCATCCCAGGTCCTACCACTCAACCACTGCCCAACAGCCCTCCCCTTATCCCCATTTCCTATCACAACACATACACCCCCCCCCCCCCCCCCCCACAGAGCTGTACATTACTGGTATATTCCCCACCCTCTCCTCTTCTCAGCTTTACATATTAACCCTCCAGAGCATTATACCACTCGCCATAACCCCCCCATACCCTTCTCACCATCTCCACAGCCTCAAAACCCATACACCCACCATACCCCTCTAGTGCTCTATACACATGCCATACCCCTCTCCAGTGCCCCATACACCCACCATACGCCTCTCCAGGGCCCCAAACACCCACCATACGCCTCTCCAGTGCCCCAAACACCCACCATATGCTTCCAGTGCCCCAAATACCCACCATATCCTTCTCTAGTGCTCCATACACCTCCCCAGTGCCCCATATACCTGCCATATGCTTCTTTAGTGCCCCAAACACCCACCATATCACTTTAATGCCCCATACCCCTCTAGTGCCCTACACACCTGCCATACCCGTCTCTACTGCCCCATACCCCCACCATATTCCTCTCTAGTGCCCCAGACACCCACCATATTTCTCTCTAGTGCCCCATACCCCTTTCCTGTGCCCCATACCCCCACCATACCACTGTAATCCCTCATACACCCGCCATATTTCTCTCTAGCGCCCCATGCACCCACCATACCCCTCTATCGTACCGAATACACCCACCAAATCCCTCTATAGTGTCGAATACACCCGCCATACCCCTCTAGTGCTCCATACACCCACAATTTCCCTACACCCGCAATGCCCCTCCTGTGCCCCATATACCTCTAATGCCCCATATACCCGCCATATGCCTCTAGTGCCCCGTACACCCACCATAAGCCTCTGCAGTGCCCGATACACCCACCATATGCCTCTGCAGTGCCCCACACACCCCTCTCCAGTGTCCCATACACCCGCCATACCCCTCTCTCGTGCCCCATAAACCCCCCATAACCTCTCGTGCCCAATACACACACCATACCCCTCTCTCATGCCCCATACCCCTCTTCAGTGTCTCATACACCCGCCATACCCCTCAAGTGCCCCATACCCACCTCTAGTGCCAAATACACCTGCCATACCCGATACACCCACCATACCCCTCTAGTGCAACATAAACCCACAATACCCCTCTCTAGTGCCCCATACCCCTCTCGTGCCCCATACACCTCCCATACCCCTCTCTAGAGCCCCATACACCCACCATACCCCTTTAGTGCCCCATAAACCCACAATACCCCACTCCAGTGCCCTATACCCCTCTCTAGTGACCCATACCCTTCTCTAGTGCCCCATATCCCTCTCTAGTGCCCCATATCCCTCTCTAGTGCCCCATATCCCTCTCTAGTGCCCCATATCCCTCTCTAGTGTCCCATAACCCTCTCTAGTGTCCCATAACCCTCGCTAGAGCCCCATACACCCACCATACCCCTCTAGTGCCCCATACCCCTCTCTGGTGCCCCATAAACCTCTCTAGAGCCCCATACACCCACCATACCCCTCTCTAGTGCCCCATACACCCGCCATACCCCTGATATCGTTCTCCACAGCCATATATCCCACCAAGGCTGAGCCCTATATCCATCTGCCCCCACCCAGGCCTTACACCTCTCATATCCCCCGATCTATATTATATATAGAGATATATTTCCCATCCGCAGAACTCCCGCGCCTCACGCCTCCCTTTTCCCGCCCTCACCAACATGACCGCGGCCGCCATCTCTTCCCCCCGCTGCTCACTCTCCGCCGCCCGCGATGGCTGCTCGCCGAGTCTCGCGAGACTTCCCGAAGGGATGGGGGTGAAGTGTGGAGGCCGGTAGCACCAAGTCTCGCGAGAGCGGCAAGAATGCTGAGCACCTCGCGAGAGCACACGGCGGCATGAAGGCACGGAGTCGGGAGAAGTCTCGCGAGAGCGGTGCGGTCTGAATGCGGAGGGCCAGGGGAAAACTCGCGAGAGCAGGGCAGTCTGGGAAGGCTGTTTTTTTCCCCTTTAACACTTTTCTGAAGTAACTTTATTGAGCAGAGACAGAGATGAGGATTCAGTGTGACTGTACTAGGGCAGACAGCAGGGGGAGGTGTGACACAGTGACACGTGACAGCAGGGAGGTCTCTCACTACACAGCAGTCTCATTCATTATAAAGCAGTCTCACTCATTATAAAGCAGTCTCACTCATTACAGAGCAGTATCTATTTATAAAGCAGTCTCACTCATAAAGCAGTATCTATTTATAGAGCAGTCTCACTCATTACAGAGCAGTCTCTATTTATAAAGCAGTCTCTATTTATAAAGCAGTCTCACTCATTATAAAGCAGTCTCTATTTATAAAGCAGTCTCACTCCTTACAGAGCAGTCTCACTCATTATAAAGCAGTCTCATTCATTATAAAGCAGTCTCATTCATTATAAAACAGTCTCTATTTATAAAGCAGTCTCACTCATTACAGAGCAGTCTCACTCATTATAAAGCAGTCTCTATTTATAAAGCAGTTTCTATTTATAAAGCAGTCTCACTCATAAAGCAGGCTCACTCATTATAAAGCAGTCTCTATTTATAAAGCAGTCTCATTCATTACAAAGCAGTCTCACTCATTATATAGCGGGCTCACTCATTACAGAGCAGTCTCGCTCATTATAAAGCAGTCTATTTATAAAGCAGTCTCA